>JAASFT010000434.1:0-20056 GCA_023333885.1 Globisporangium parvum
CCCCATGGCTGCGACTCGTTCTCAGCAATGAGCTGCGAGTCGCTCGGCTGCGTCTCAACTGGTCGGCCCCAGCCATCTTGCACGTCGAGCTGTGCTTCTTGGTCCTCTGGGATGATGCAGTCGTCGTCCTGCAGCGGGTACGCGATGAAGAGCTCACAAGTGGCAGAGCGCATCGACGCAGAGACTCGTCGTGTTTGCGTTCACCACTGCAACCATCGCGAGCTCTTGAGCAAACCCGTGGCCGAGGCGCACTGTAACCCCGCTGCGCTCCCCGATCGAGACTCAGAGCGTGGTCGATGGTAGTGCGCAATGCCGCCTGCTGTGCGACCGCTCACGGCGAGCACGGTGACGGTAGCCGCGCTGAGCACTTGCACTTGCGAGCGCTGTTCTGTGGTGGTGCGAGCAAATGAGTGGGATGTGTGCACACGACTAGTGGCTCGAGTCGATTGTTGCTGCTCTACAGACTGCCACTCGCGGAGCGAGTGAAGCAATGGCAGTGCGCATTGCGCGTTGCGACTGGTGTTGGATCGTTGGTGTTGCTGCAGCAGCATGAGTACTCAGGACGAAGATGGTGAAGATGGCGAAGTTGGCGACGGAGGAAGAGAAGAAGGAGGCGACGGCAACGTATACTTGAGATCGCGTATTCGGTCTCGGACTCAATCGTGTCGTCCATGTTGGACGGCACCTCGCACAACCAGCTGCAACAGGGAGGAACCTCGGCGGTTCTCACTGTCGGTTTGCAGAGCTAGCCTCTTGACGAAGTCGGTCTAAGAGTCCGCTGTGTGCGGCAAGTCCGTGTGAGGAAAGCGTCGATGGGTCAGACAAGAGCCTTGCTCGCGCCGGTAGACAAATGGGAGTCCTGAAGTGCTGGTGGTGGGTGTTCGCGGGGCGGCCTGACGAGGTGGTGGCTCAGACTTGCTCTTAGGCTCGAAGTCGTCGTGCTGCTCTGCAGCGGCGAGGCTCGGCGCTCGTCCGGCGTGACTTGGCATGACTTGGCATGACAATTCCTCGCGACGAGTCGAGCGACGCTGCCAAGTGGGTCCTTGTTGCACGTGACGCGCCACAGCTCACCAAGACCGCGACACGCACACACTCGTGCTCGCACTCATGAAGAAGCTGAAGCTCTAGATTTGGCGTATACCTCAACGTATCGACGTGCTGCTCCGAGTGATGTCTCCAGATGGATCTTCCTAAGAAGGTGATCAAGGACACATCTCCTGTCTGTGCGTACTGCCAATCGTTCTACGTCGTTGGGGATCAACTCCCTTGTGAACCTACGACTACCTATCCTGTGTGAGCCGAAGTTCGGCTCCGAGCTCCCGACGGTGCTCACGGCACTTGAGTGGCGTTCGCGCTGGACGAGCAAGGTGTACGGGACGAGGAAGACCTGACAGCACAGCATTAGTTGCGTCAGGTGGAGGATGTTGAGAGCAGCATTCAGCGCAGCGATCTCGAGCTCGAGTTGCTCGACGTCGTCCATCTGCGTTCGCTTTGTTCGAGGCGACGCATCTGTCTGTGCACCTAGGACAGCAACCTCTCTACTCTAACGAATGTACCTCTGTACACTTGCTCTCGCCATCGATTGTCCAAATTTGTGAGAAATAGCAGTCGGCTCCGATTTGCTAGACGCGACGAAATTTGACTTGAACAAAGGCTCGAAACCCTCTCGAGTTTTGGTATTCGACACACAGCAGGCCAAAGCATACAAACGTCAAGTATAAAGTGCTATGACAAGAAATTCGCCGTAGCTAAGATTCGAGGTGAGTTTGTAACGTGAAATGATTTAAAAATCTAGAATTATCTTTCACAAGGAAACCAAACTTTGACTTTGCTGAATATTCGCCAATCACAACCTGATACTTTTGGTACCAAATTGTGAGCGAGCAGGAACAAAACATTAATAGTGCAAAAATCAGGGACAAACAGTATCGTAAAATGCCCATAACTTCTTTATGAACCATAACTTGTTGATAACTTCCAACAAGTTATGGTTCATATTGAACCATGGTCTACAGTACTTTCCTCGTTGACAAAATGTGTGCCGCTGTAGTTTCGCTTGCTTTTGTCACTATCACGCTTCCAAGCAAAACCAGCGCTCGGTCATTCAAACGCGATCCCGATGGCGGCAAAGCGCCGGAGCGTATCGAACGACCTCGGTGGCGGCGCCACGCGTGCGGTTGATCCGCTCTTCGAGTTCGACGCGCCGCAGCTCTTTGTAGACCTCACGCGCGCGCATCGCCATCTCGCCACAGGCGCTGGCGGCGCGCTCCCACCGCACGATCCGTGGTTCGACCACGTGCACGACGCGCACAGCAAGCCGAGCTACGAGCTCGCACAGGAGGAAGCGGAAGTGCAGCAGCAGCAGCAAAAGAGTCACCACCACCACCACCATCACCACCACTATGCGCACCAGCAGACAAGTGCTGCTGCTACTACCCATCACACGCATCGCCACAACAGTAGCGCAACCAATGGCGCTGGCCAGAGCACGGCGGCAGTTGACAGCAGCGCTTCACACCACCGCCACGGTGCGACTGGACTGCGCGCGCGCACGAGCGCAGGCTCTGCCTCGGCGCTCAACCCAAGCGCGGCGCTCGAGAAAGAGAACCGCGTCGTCGGTCCAAAGCGCCGCGCAACGGTCTTTGCCGCTGGTCTCAGCACCAGCACCAGCTCTGGCACTAGCGGCGGTCATGCGAATGGCACCCATGCATCTACAGGCAGCGGTAGTGGCGCGCTTGCGCCTGCGAGCAGTAGCACGAGTCAACAGCCGCAGCAGGGACTACGGAGCACATCAGGCGCGACTGTGAGCGGGTACGTCCACACACTGCGGCTCTGCTTGCTTGGACAGGAGCCCACGATCCTGACACTGTCGACGCCGGTGCATGTGGCTGTAGCTTGCCCGCGCGTCTGCGGCGGCGATCCGCTGCGGGCTCAGGCAGCAGCACAGACACGACAGAGCCAAGCGCGGGTGCGAGTGTCAAGCGCATGCGCACGCAGATCAAGACTGCGACTGTTGCTGCGCCAGTCGACTCGATCGCCGCATTGCGTGTTGGCAGCAGCACGAGTCGCTCGAGCGACGTCACGAAGCGTCCTTCAGCAGCAAGTGCGACGACCCCGCAAGCGCGCAGTGCGTCCGCCACTGGCAGTGCGGCCACCAGTGCGAGCCGGTTGCAGAAGCCGCGCGAGCGCACTGCGCGGTTCATGGCGCCGACTGCGAGCAGCCGCATCGCTGCTGCCGAGACGCAAGCAGCAGCTGATGAGCAGCGCGGGGCGAGCGTGCGGTCGAAAGCGAAAGCGGCGGTGCGCCGCCCAGCGCCGTCTGCTCGTAGCAGCGGCAGTGGAGGAGCGACCAGCGACCTCCAGGACCTCCAGGACCTCCAGGACCTCTTGGCGCGCCACAACAAGAAGTTCAAAGCCACGCACACGTACCAGCCGCCGCAGCACTCGGTCCGCGACGTGCGCGTGGTGCGTCCTCGCTCTCTTGTCGTTGTGGCACGGCGATAGGGCTGCTGCTGTCCTAACGCTGCGTGGCTGGGACCGTCTGTCTGTCTGTCTGTCTAGTGGGAGAAGAAGACGCAGCAGTCGTACTACGACCTCTCGCCAGACGCCCGCGTGCGCGCGAACAGTGAGATCGCGGAGCTCGTGAAGCTCGCCGGCGCAACGACGCCCACGAGTCGCTGAGCCCTCTGGACGTTGCCTTAACTTATGAAGCCGACTGCGTAGCATGCGATCGTCCCAGCGCCTCCCTTGCCTGTCTGTCTACGTGTCCATGTGCGTCTAGGACCCGTCTTGGATCACGCTAGCGACAGGAAGACTCGGGGCGTTGCGTGGGCCACACGAAATGAGCCGAACGCGTTGGACGCGAAAGGTCACAACCGCCGCCGAGGCACGCGTGTGCCATTGCCGCATCGCTCGTCGCTGCTGCGCTGCGCGTACGTACGTACGTGTGTCAGTGTGCGCGACTCGTGTTGCAATGGACGCGTCGTCGTCGTCGCCTGCGCGCCGCAAGCAGCCGCGCACTGGCGGCGCGAAGACGACAGAGCGCACATCAGCCGCAGCGTCATCTGTCGCTGGCCACGCGATCTACGACCTCACGGTCGACCCGACGTTTGAGTTTGACGGCGGCTCGGACTTTGGGAGCACGCTCCAGTCGAACCGACCGCTCGCTGCGAGCCCAGTAGCGCATGCCGTGCCATCGCTGCTCCACTCGCCGCTCGCTGCAAGCACCAGCAGCAGCAGTACTGCCACGTCGCACAAGTTTACGTTCACGAGCGCTGGCGAGTACGCGTCGCCGAAGAAGCTCCCGGTCTTCCCAGGGACGCAGAGCAGCCCGGAGAAGCCAAAGAAGCACCTGACGTCGGCCAATCGCACTGGCAGTCCACGTACAAAGCAGCGCGCTCTGCATCCTGCCGCAGCCACTGGCGCATCGCTCAGCGAGACGACGTCAGCGCTCGGGAAGAAGAGCACCGCCGGACTTGGACTCGGCATTGGCAGTGCAGGCGGCGCAGTCGACCGACCAAAGCGCGAGGCGTCGCCGCGCAAGTTCCTCCGTGACTCGCTCGCACAGCCGCTGCTCGGGCTCCATGGCCACGACAACGGCGACGATGCCAATGACGACAGCGACGAGCACTCCGCGTCGGCGCTGCGGTCGCCATCGCGCGTCGCCGCGCATGCGTCATCGCACGTCGCAAGTCCCAACCAAGACCGGTCGCCTGTGCTGTTCATGGCCAGTCACGACCCTGCGACGCAGACGAGCAGCGTCGTGGCACCAGATGCAGCTGCTGAAGCCGCTGCGGCGTCCGCGGCCGGCTTCCTGCGCACCGGCGAAGACGCGATCGCGTTCTTTGCGCGCAATGGCTCGGAGAGTGCGATCAAGTTCGTGCACTTGAATCGCGCGAGCGCTGGCATCGCGTTCCGGCCGTACGACCTCGTCGTTGTGCCGCAGGGCGACGTTGCGAGCGAGCACTTTACAATGTCATCGAGTGGCCTCGTGCACATGAGCCCTGGCACGGCGTCCGAGTTCATTGCGCTCGCCGAGTGGATGCGGCAGTCGACGCTGTTCAACGTCCTCACGTCGCTGCGGTTCTTCAAGCACTACCTCGTGCACAAGGTGTTTGCGCTCTGGGGTGCGAACGTCCGGTTCAAGCTCTACTGCCGCCAGCGCAAGAAGCTCCAGGCGCGTCTGTACCTCGCGAAAGCGAGCTTCTGCACGCCGCTGCTCCATGTGAAGCGCGTGATGAGCACGGAGGTCTTGAGCGTCGTGCTCTTGGACCTACGAGCGCAAAAGACGTACGAGAGCGCAGCGTTTGTCGAGTACCAAGCGACAAAGCGCACGGAGGCGTCGAAGCAGTTCGAGACGTGCATTGAGAAGCTCCAAGCGATCATCCAGAAGGTCTGCGTCGACGTGAAGAACTTGACGAAAGTCGCCGACCCACAGGACGACTTCCTCGCCGATGCGACTGCTGCAAGCGGCAGCAGCAGCGCGCAAGAGAAGACCAAGTCGATCGTCGCGGTCAAGTCGGAGCAGCAGCAACGGCGCAAGCTCTTCAAGCGCGCAGCTGAAGAAGCGGCCATGATCTCGGACCTCATTCGCTTGATCGACTACGTCGCAGTCGAGAGCTTTGTGATCCTAGCGATCGAGAGCTGCCGCGAGTTCCTCCACGAGCTGAACAAAGTCCCGCGCAAGACCGGGCTCTTTGAGACAACGATCTGCTTTGGCGACGACGCGACGGTCTTCGCGCCGACGAGCGAGCAGATCCAGCACATCGTCGTGTCGATGACCGACGACATTGTGAGCACCGTCAACGCCGTCTCGCGCGTGCTCTACTTGCGGCCGTTCGCGCCGTACGTTGCAAACGTCGTCGCCGACGCCCCGCACGTCGGCGCAACGATCAGTGCGAGCGCAGCGTTCCAGCAGATCCGGCGCGACCTCGCTGCGAAAGTCGTGACGGACTACAGCGAAGCGGCCGAGTACGTCAAGATCTTTGACAACGTCCGTCCGATCTACGAGTACGACAAGGTCTGGGACTTTGACGCGTATGCGCAGCGGTCGCACACGGTCGCGACGCTCAAAGCCGACATGCTCCAGATCAGCACGTGGGAGAAAGAGCTCGAGAAGATGCGCGCGGGGCAGACGATTGGGATCCTCCACGTCGAGAGCCGCAAGCTCAAGCAGACGCTCATTCCGATGACAACTGCGAAGCTTGACTCGATGAAAGGTCTCGTGAAAGACCTCGCGCGCGCCAAGTGCAAGAACCAGCTCATCGAGTACAAGCAGCGCATCCAAGCGCTGCTCCAGCGCCCGCAGCACTTGAAAGAGTTTGCGAGCCACGTCGAGCGCGTCCAAGCGCTCAAGCAAAAGCAAAAGGCGCTCGCGAAGAACACGAACGTCGTCGACGAGCTCTATCGCTTGCTCGGGAACTACGGCGTGCGGATCTCGTCCGAGGACATGGTCCAGCTCGACGACCTCCGGAGCGTCCAGGACAGCTACAAGGACGAGACCGACGCTGTCGATACGTTCGTTCAAGGGAAGCTCAGCGATATGACGCAGCAGCTCGAAGCGAACATCCAGCGCCTCGACGAGCAGGTCCTGCAGCTCAACAGTCAGCTCCAGACAGGGCTGTTCATTGACCCCGACCAGTTTGAAGACCCGACGCTCGTGAAAGCCGAGCTCGAAGCGACGAAACAGCGCCTCACGCAGCTCGATGAGCTCGCCAAGCAGTACACCGAGTACCAAGTGCTGTTCAACCAGACGCCGTTCAAGTACCTGAACCTCCAAGCGACACAAGAGTTCTATGCGACCGTCGAGTCGCTCTGGACCGCGGTCGAGAAGTGGAACACGACGTACCACACGGCGCTCACGAACGCATTCGTCGACGTGAACGTCGAGGACTTGGCGAAAGACATCGCCGTCGCGTTCAAAGACGCCTATGCGCTCCATAAGAAACTCAGCAACGACGTCACGGCGGTCTTGAAAGACCGCACGGCCGAGTTCAAGCTCAAGATGCCGACGATCTTGGAGCTCGGGAACCCGGCGATGAAGGACCGGCACTGGGAGAAGATCTTCAAAGCGCTGCGGCAGCCGTGGTACCCAGGCATCCTCTTTACGCTCGAGAACCTCATTGCGTATGAAGTGCTTGAGATGAAAGACCTGATCAGCGACGTGTCGTCCACCGCGTCCGGCGAAGCGCAGATCGAAGCGTCGCTCGCAAAGATCAAGCTCGGCTGGGACGCCATGGCGTTCACGTGCAACAGCCATCGCGACCAAAAGGACGTGTTCATCCTCGGGAGCCTCGAAGACATCCTCACGCTCTTGGAGGACAACCAAGTGACGCTCCAGACCATGATGGGCTCGCGCTTCATCTTGGGCGTGAAAGACGAAGTCGAGCGCTGGAACAAGCGCTTGGCGCTCCTGTCCGACACCTTAGACGAGTGGATCACGTGCCAACGCAGTTGGATGTACCTCGAGACGATCTTCGTGGCCGAGGACATTCAGAAGCAGCTGCCAGTCGAAGCGCAGAAGTTTGCGCTCGTGGACAAGAACTGGAAGTCGGTCATGCTCCGCACGAGCGTCGACCCGAGCGTGATCCGATGCGTCGAGAGCGGCAGCGACTTGCTGGAGCAGTTCCGCATGTCGAACCAGATCTTGGAGGAGATCCAGAAGTCCTTGGAGGACTACTTGGAGACCAAGCGCATGGGCTTCCCGCGCTTCTACTTCTTGTCCAACGACGAGCTCTTGGAGATCCTGTCGCAGACGCGCGACCCGCGAGCCGTGCAGCCGCACTTGTGCAAGTGCTTTGACGCGATGAAGAGCATTCGATTTGACGAGAGCGCGGCAGCAGCGGCGACCTCCAAGCCTGGCGCCACGAGCAACCTCGTGAACGCAATGGTGAGTGGCGAAGGCGAAGTCGTCGAGTTCCCAGCGCTCGTGACTGCCGCAGGACCGGTCGAGATGTGGCTCGTCGAAGTCGAGAAAGCCATGCGCGCGAGTCTGTACGAGGACGGCGTGAAGGCGCTGACGAACTACCCGATTGAGGACGCGATCGATCGCAAGGCGTGGCTCTTTGGGTACTCAGCGCAGGTCGTGATCCTCGTCGATCAGGTCTTCTGGACGCGGAACGTCACGGAGGCGATCACACAGATCGAGCGCGGTCACGACGCGCATGCGATCCGTGGGTTCCTCCAGTTCAGTCTCAAGCAGATCGACGGTATGGTCCAGCTCGTGCGCGGGACTTTGACGAAGCTTCAGCGCATTCTCATGGGTGCGATCATTACGATCGATGTCCACGCGCGCGACGTCGTCCGGTCGCTCGAAGAGAGCAAAGTCGCGTCGCTGAGCGACTTTGAGTGGACGCGGCAGCTCCGGTACTACTGGGAAGACGACGTGAAGAACTTTGTCGCGCGGCAGACGAACACGCGATTCATCTATGGCTATGAGTACCTCGGGAACTCCCCGCGGCTCGTGATCACGCCGCTCACCGACATTTGCTACATGACGCTCACCGGCGCGCTGCACTTGCGCCTCGGTGGTGCCCCAGCAGGTCCTGCTGGCACTGGCAAGACCGAGACGACGAAAGACTTGGCAAAGGCACTTGCCGTCCAGTGCGTCGTGTTCAATTGCTCCGATGGCTTGGACTACAAGATCATGGGTCGGTTCTTCTCTGGGCTCGCACAAGCTGGCGCATGGGCGTGCTTTGACGAGTTCAACCGCATTGACATCGAAGTCCTGTCGGTCATTGCGCAGCAAGTGCTCTGCATCCAACAAGCGATCATCGCAGACGTCGACAAGTTTGAGTTCGAAGGCAAGCTCATTCGCCTCAACACGGGCTTTGGCGTGTTCATCACGATGAACCCAGGCTACGCCGGCCGCACGGAGCTGCCGGACAACCTCAAAGCGCTCTTCCGCCCCGTGGCGATGATGGTCCCAGACTACCGCTTGATCGCTGAGATTGTGCTGTTCTCGGAAGGCTTTGCGAACGCACTGCCGCTGTCGCACAAGATGACGCAGCTCTACTCGCTCTCGAGCGAGCAGCTCTCGAAGCAAGACCACTACGACTTTGGCATGCGCGCCGTCAAGTCTGTGCTCGTTGCCGCCGGGCAGCTCAAGCGCAAAGAGCCCGAGATGATTGAAGACTTGCTGCTCATCCGAGCAATGCGCGATAGCAACGTCCCCAAGTTCCTCGAGCAGGACCTCCCGCTCTTCCGCGGCATCATCGCGGACCTCTTCCCTGGCGTCGTCGTGCCGTTCGTGGACTACGGTCTCTTGCAAAAAGCGATTGAGAAACAACTGGAGCTCCTCCATCTCCAGCAAGTGCCGTCGTTCATCACGAAAGCGATCCAGGTCCACGAGACGCAGCTCGTGCGCCACGGCATGATGCTCGTCGGCGAAGCTGGGAGCGGCAAGAGCACGAACTGCTACGTCCTCGCTCGTGCACTCACGCAGCTCTTTGAAGACGGCGTCGTGGACCGCGACGGGTACTACAAAGAAGTGCACCGGCTGATCCTGAACCCCAAGTCGATCTCGGCCGGGCAGCTCTACGGCGAGTTCAACCTCCTCACGAACGAGTGGACCGACGGTCTTGTGCCAAAGCTCGTGCGCCAGTGCGTCCAAGAAGCCGCTGAGTCGGAGGACCGGAACTGGGTCGTCTTTGACGGTCCAGTCGACGCGGTCTGGATCGAGAACATGAACACTGTCTTGGACGACAACAAGACGCTCTGCCTCTCCAACAGCGAGCGCATCAAGCTCCCGTCGACGCTCCACATGATGTTTGAAGTCCAGGACTTGCGCGTTGCGTCGCCTGCTACAGTCAGTCGCTGCGGCATGGTCTACATGGAGCAAGTCCACGTCGGGTTGACGTCACTAGCGCGGACGTGGCGCGTCACGACGCTCGAGACGATCTTGACCGCACCAGAGCTCTGCAACATGCTCCTCTCGCTCATTGAGACGCACGTGCCGACTGCGATTGCGTTTGTCCGCGATCACTGCCGCGAGAAGATCGCGAGCAACAACGCAAACCTCATGACGGGCTGTCTCAACCTCTTGGCGTCCTGCCTCACAACTGGCGCGACGCAAGCTGCTGGCAGCAGCAGTGGCACCGACATCGCCGCGCTTTTGCGCATGTACTTTGTCTTTAGCGTCACATGGTCCATTGGTGCGAACATCGACGATGCGTCGCGCGCCAAGTTCAATGACTTCTGCATGGGCCAGTTCCGCGCGCTGCTCGACAGCGGCGACCCGAACGGCCGAGTCGTCGACAGCGTCTACGACGTTGTGATCGACGACGCCACTGGCCAGTGGGTCTCGTGGGTGGACAAGACGCCGCGGTTCACGTTCCAGCCGACGGCGTCGTACTTTAGCATGGTTGTCCCGACGCAGGACACGACGCGGTTCCGGTACGTCTTGGAGAAGCTCTTGCTCGCGGACCACCACGTGCTCTATAGTGGCGAAACTGGCGTCGGCAAGTCGGTGATTGTTCAGTCGTTCCTCGACGACATGGCCAAGACCGACAGCTGCATCTCGGCGATCATGAGCTACTCGGCGCAGACAAAGCCGCGGAACCTGTACGAGCAGTTTGAGCTCAATCTCGAGAAGAAGCGCAAGAACCTGCTTGGCCCACCCACCGACAAGCGCATGCTCTTCTTTGTCGACGACCTCAACATGCCCGCGCTCGAGATCTACGGCGCGCAGCCGCCGAACGAGCTCTTGCGGCAGATCATCGACCAAGGCGGGTTCTACGACACGTCCAAGATGTTCTTCAAGAACGTCAAAGACGTCGTGGTCGCCGCCGCGTGTGCGCCGCCGGGTGGTGGCCGCAGTGAAGTCTCGCCGCGCCTTCTGCGGCACTTTCACATGGTCTGGATCCCAAACTTGTCGGCCGAAGCCATGAAGCGCATCTTCTCGTCGATCCTCAGCGGCTTCCTCGCCCACGAGCTCCCACTCGTGACGCAGATGGCGCATCCGATCGTGAACGCATCGGTGCAGCTCTACCAGCGCGTCGAGCTCGAGATGCTCCCGACGCCGTCCAAGTCCCACTACACGTTCAACCTCCGAGACTTGTCGAAAGTCTTCCAAGGCGTGCTCATGATCCGGAAAGACAGCGTCGTGAACGAAGACGGACTCTTGAAAGTCTGGCTCCACGAAGAAGCGCGCGTGTTCCGCGACCGACTCATCGACGCGGACGACCGTCGGTGGTTCAACAGTGCGTGCTCCGAGCTCTTGCAAGAGCACGTCAACGTCACGTGGCCGCCCGAGGCGTTTGAGCAGCTGCTCTACGGCGACTACCTCACGCGCGAGAACAAGTCGTACCGACCAGTGGACGACCTCGCGCGCTTGCACGCGCTCTTGATGGAGTACCTCGAAGAGTACAACATCACGTTCCCAAGCCAGATGCACCTCGTGTTCTTCAACGACGCCGTGCACCACATCTCGCGCATCTGCCGCGTCTTGCGGCAACCGCGTGGCAACGCGTTGCTCGTCGGCGTCGGCGGCTCGGGGCGCCAGAGTCTCACGCGCCTCGCTGCGTTCATGGCCGACTACAAGTGCTTCTCGATCGAGATCACGCGCGGCTACGGCGCGAACGAGTTCCACGAAGACCTGAAGAAAGTGCTCATGACCGCTGGCGCCGAGAACAAACCGGTCGTGTTCCTCTTCTCGGACGCGCAGATCGTCCACGAGTCGTTCCTCGAAGACATCAACAACGTCCTCAACACCGGCGAAGTCCCGAACCTGTACGCGAGTGACGAGGTCGAGAAGATCGTGACCCTCGTCCGGCCACTGGCAGCGCAAGTGGGCAAAGTCACGCGCGAGGACATCTTGCAGTACTACGTCACGCTCGTGCGCGAGAACCTCCACGTTGTCCTCGCCGTGTCGCCCATCGGCGCTGGCTTCCGGAACCGCTGCCGCATGTTCCCGTCGCTCGTGAACTGCTGTACGATCGACTGGTTCAACGCCTGGCCCGAAGACGCGCTACACTCGGTCGCGAAGCGCTTCTTTGCCGGCAGCGCCGAAGAGCTCGGGATCGAGGCGAACGTCGAGACACTCTGCACCATGGCCGTGACGATCCACCGCAGCGTCGAAGACGCCACGGCCAAGTTCTACCACGCGCTCAAGCGGCACAACTACACGACGCCGACGAGCTACCTCGAGCTCATCAAGCTCTACGTCGACATGCTCCGGAGCCATCGGCACTTGGTGCGGGCAAAGGAAGCGCGGTATCGCGGCGGTCTCAAGAAACTCACTGAGACCGAAGAGATCGTTGGGAACCTCAAGCGGTCGCTCACAGACCTTCAGCCGGTGCTCGTGAGAGCCCAGGAGGACACGTCTGTGCTCCTCGTGCAAGTCGCGAAGGACCAAGCCGAGGCCGACAAGCAGCAGCAGTTCATCCAAGGCGATGTCGAAGCCGCGAACAAGATCGCGGAAGAGGTGAAAGCGATCAAAGACGACTGCCAGAAGGACTTGGACGAAGCCATGCCAGCGTACTACGCGTCGATCAAAGCCCTCTCGCAGCTCAAGAAAGACGACATCACCGTCATGAAGACGTTCACGAACCCGCCGCGGCTCGTTGGCGTCACGATGAACGCCGTGTGTCTCCTCTTTGGTGTGAAGCAAGAGTGGAACGAAGCGAAGAAGCTCTTGAACGACATGAAGTTCCTCGACCGCTTGAAGGACTTTGACAAAGACAACATCCCGCCCAAGACGATCCGCGCGCTTCAGAAGTTCATGGTCGACGACGAGTTCACGCCCGAGAACCTCAGCAGCATCTCCACGGCCGCGACGTCGCTCTGTATGTGGGCCCGCGCCATGTACACGTACGACACGGTCGCGAAGAACATTGCGCCAAAGAAAGAGAACCTCCGACAGGCCGAGGAGCGCTTGGAGCAAGAGCAGCAGGCACTCCAGGTCAAGCAGTCGGGGCTGAACGAAGTGCTCACGAAAGTCGCAGACCTCAAGCGCACGCTCGAGAACGCGCAGCAGAAGAAGATCGACTTGGAGAAGCAGACGCAGACGACGCAGGCGCAGCTCCAGCGCGCTGAGAAGCTCATTGACTCGCTCGGCGAAGAGCAAGGGCGGTGGAAAGAGTGCGCCGAGACGCTCGCAGTCGACATGGTGAACCTCGTCGGCGACATGACCCTCTCCGCCGGCTGCATTGCGTACCTCGGTCCGTTCACGGCCGAGTTCCGGCACGACTTGCAAGTCCAGTGGATCCGGTTCTGCAAAGACAGCGGCTTGCCAGTCGACAGTAGCTTCTCGTTCCAGCGCGTGCTCGCAGACTCGGTCGTCGTGCGCGAGTGGACGATCATGGGCTTGCCGGCCGACACGTTCTCGATCGAGAACGGACTGTTCACGACCATGGGGCGGCGCTGGCCGCTCATGATCGACCCGCAAGGGCAAGCGAACAAGTGGATCAAGAACATGTACAAAGCCTCGAGCGCGCTCCAGATCATCAAGCTCACGCAGCGAGACTTTCTCCGGACGCTCGAGAACGCGATCCGGTACGGCGCGCCAGTGCTCCTGGAGAACGTCGAAGAGGACCTCGACCCGTCGCTCGAGCCCGTGCTCTTGAAGCAGATCTTCAAGCGCGGTGGGCAGTTCTTGCTGCACTTGGGCGACTCGGACGTGCCGTACAGCGACAACTTTCGGTTCTACATCACGACGAAGCTCGCGAACCCGCACTACATGCCCGAGATCTGCATCAAAGTCACGATCATCAACTTCACGGTCACGCGCACGGGGCTGGAAGACCAGCTCCTTGTCGACGTCGTCCGGAGCGAGCGCCCGGACTTGGAGCAGAAGAAGAACGAGCTGACGGTGAACATCGCTGCGGACAAGAAGCAGCTCAAAGAGATCGAAGACAAGATCCTGTACATGCTCGAGAACTCGCAGGGGAATATCTTGGACGACGAAGAGCTCATTGAGACGCTCGCGCATAGTAAAGTCACGTCCTCGGCGATCAAGACGCGCATGGTCGAAGCCGAGGCGACGTCGCGCGAGATCGACGCGACGCGCGAAGGCTACCGCGTCGTGGCGATCCGCGGCTCGATCATCTACTTTGCGATCGCGAGCCTCGCGCTCGTCGACCCGATGTACCAGTACTCGCTCCAGTTCTACCAGAAACTCTTTGTCATGCGCTTGGAGAGCTCGACCAAGTCCGACGTCTTGGACGAGCGCCTCGCGATCCTCATCGACGACATCACGACGTCGATGTTTGTGAACGTCTGCCGCGGCTTGTTTGAGAAAGACAAGCTCGTGTTTGCGTTCATGGTCGCGTCGAGCATCTTGCTCCAGCGCGGCGCGATCAGTGCGAGCGAGTGGAGCTTCTACCTCGTAGGCGACAAGCGCAGTCCAGCTGCACAGACTGCGCTCGCGTCGGCGTCCGGGCTCGCGCGGCCGACGTGGCTCTCGGAGCGCGTGTGGAAGATCTTGCTCGGCTTGAAAGAGATCGCACCAGCGTTCGAAGCGCTCGCAGCGTCTGTGATCAGCCAGTCCGATGGCTGGAAGCACGCAATGGTGCTCTCGGACTTGCCGCACGCCGAGCCACTGCCAGCGCCGTGGGAGACGAAGCTCACGAACTTTCAGCGCCTGCTCGTGCTCCGCGCCTTCCGGGAAGAGATGCTCGTGTTTGGGACGCGCGAGTTCGTCGGTCGCGAGCTCGGCAAGTTCTTCACCGAGTCGCCGCCGTTCGACCTGAACGGGTGCTACCGCGACTCGAAGCCCGAGACGCCGCTGATCTTTGTGCTCTCGCCTGGCGCAGACATCAACGACTACCTCCTCGAGCTCGCGAAGCAAGAGGGCAAGGACGGCTCGGGGCTCAAGATCATCTCGCTCGGGCAAGGCCAAGGGCCGATCGCCGAGGCGCTGATGAAGCAGTCGAAAGAGACGGGCGAGTGGGTCTGTCTCCAGAACTGCCACCTCGCAGTCTCGTGGCTCGGGCGGCTCGAGCAGATCCTCGAGCAGTCCCAGAGCGAAGAGATGCACCCCGAGTTCCGTCTCTGGCTCACGAGCATGCCGAGCGCGCGGTTCCCCGTCCCGATCCTCCAGAACGGCATCAAGATCACGAACGAGCCGCCCAAAGTCATCCGCGCGAACCTCGGCCGGACGTTCCTCGACATGAAAGAGTCGGACTACGACGGCTGCACGAAGCCGCGCGAGTTCAAGAAGCTCGTGTTCGCGCTCGCGTTCTACAACGCCGTGTGTCTCGAGCGCCGCAAGTTTGGCGCCGTGGGCTGGAACATCCCGTACGAGTGGATGAACAGTGACCTGAAGACCGGCATGCAGCAAGTGCGACTGTACTTGGAGGAGCAAGAGACCGTGCCGTACGTGACGCTGAACGTCATGGTCGCCGACGTCTCGTACGGCGGTCGCATCACCGATCGCTGGGACAAGCGCACGAACTCGAGCATCATGCGCAAGCTCTTTTGCAAAGACGTCATGGACGACGCGTACCGCTTCACGTCATCGGCGACGTACTTTGCGCCGCCAGAGGGGACCTTGGCGGCTGTGCGCGAGTACGTGAGCGCGTTGCCGACTGCGGACGCCCCCGACATCTTTGGGCTCCACGCCAACGCCGACATTACGTTCCAGCAGAAAGAGACGAGTCAGCTCCTCGGCACGATCCTCCGCATGCTCGGCGGTGGCGGTGGCGACAGTAGCAGCAGCAGCGGCGGCGGTGCGGCGCAAAGCAACGACAGCATTGTCATGGACATGGTCGTGTCGATCCAAGAGCGCATGCCCGAGCTCTTTGTCGAGACGAAAGCCCATGCGCTGACGTTCCAAGAAGCCGCCGGTGGCTCGCGCAACTCGCTCGGGGTCTTCCTCTCGCAGGAGATGATCCGGTTCAACGACCTCATTCGCGTCATGAAGACGACGCTCGAGATGCTCAAGCGCGCGATCAAAGGCCTCGTGGTCATGTCTGGCGCGCTCGAGCAGATGTACAACGGCTTCTTGCTCCAGCAGATCCCGAAAGCGTGGGAAGACGCCGGGTACCCGTGCCTGAAGCCGCTGGCGTCCTGGATCGAGGACTTTGTCGCGCGCATCGCGTTCACGCACGCGTGGCTCGTGCAGGGGCCGCCGCTGGCGTTCTGGCTCTCGGGCTTCTTCTTCCCGCAGGGCTTCATGACAGCAGTGAAGCAGGCGTACTCGCGCGAGCAGCAGATCGCGATCGACGCACTCGTCGTCTCGTGCGAGACGATGGCGAAAGACCACGAGGCGTACCACGTCGCGCCGCCGTTCGGCGTCTACATCTACGGGCTCTTCATGGAAGGCGCGCGCTTTGACCGGAAAGCGATGCTCGTCGCTGAGTCGATCCCGAACGAGCTCTTTGACCGCATGCCAGTCATTTGGCTCAAGCCCCTGCGCCGCGAGGCGTACAGCCCTGCGGACGTGTACGAGTGCCCGCTGTACAAGACGTCGATTCGCGCTGGGACGCTCTCGACCACCGGTCACTCGACGAACTTTGTCGTGAGCTTGGACATCCCGACCGACAAGAGTCCCGATCACTGGATCCGCCGCGGCTGCGCGATGCTGTGCATGCTCGACACTTGAGCTGGAGTGCTGCTAGCTGGAGTCCTAGCGTTCATGTGAGCGTCTTGGTGTTCTGGAATTGGTTGTTGTTGCAGAGCATTCGAATCTGGCGATAGACGGTCACTGGATGGAATAGAATTCGCACTTTATTGAGTACGTCACCACACCACCAAAACGCAGCGCTCTCGAAAGGGGGCGACGGCCCGAAGTTTGTGGTGGAGCAGCAGCAGCACGAGGCAAGAAGCAGCAGCAGCAGCAGCAGCATGAGTTGGCGCGCGCAGATCTCGCGCAGCATCCAGGAGCTGCGCTTTGTCGCGTGCGAGACGTCGCAGAGCAGCCAGGGCCTCCGGTGCGTCTCTGCATACACTCGCTTGTGTGCGCGTCGCAGCTTCTGCGCGGTGGAGTAGTGACCGTCATCGTCGATTGCACGAGCAGCACGTTCTTCCGCAAGAACTATGGCGAGCTCAAGATGCTGAACCCGCGCACGCCGTTCGTGTACCGCGAGGCAGAGGAGATGGAGCCGTTCGTGTACGCGCGCTACGGTACGTCCTTGCCTCTGTCCTGGCGACTCAGCACGTTCACGCCTGCCATGGCGATGGACGCGCTTGCGCGACTGCGACTGCGACACCAACGCGTGGCTGTGGTATCCTCGCGTGTGTGCATGGTCGCTACGATAGACTGGGGCGTGGAGAAGCAGGTGTTTGTCCAGAACAAGAGCGACAAGGAGATCTCGGACATCGTCAAGGGCCTCGTGGACCACGGCTTCACGCTGCCCAAGTCGCCCGAGAGCGACATCCTCGTCGCGGCGCCGATCATCGAGGCTGCAAAGGGCGAAGACGCGTACGAGCCGCTCAACCTCACGTGGGACGGCGTGACGCTGCGCCGGAACCCAGACTTTGACATCCCGCTCGAAGAGGCGATCAAGACGCCTGCGCAGCCGTAAGCAGCGCGTGCTTTGACGTGGCAGAGTGCGCTCTGTGCTACCGACTGGCTGATCAACACTGTCACACGCACAAGCGAACAAGTGCACAAGCAAACGCACGAGTACACACGGTGTTCCAGTTGCGCTTGCAGCAGTGGGCATGTATACACAGTTGCGCTTGCGTCCAAGTTGTCGGTTGCACTCTTGCTCGCTTGTTCACTTGTTTGCTTGCACTTGCACTTGTTCGCTTGCACTTGCTGGACTTGTTCGCTTGCATGCGCTTGTTCGCTTACTCGGGACCAGTCCACGGGTGCACGAGTTCGACGCCGCCGACTGCACTTGTAAAGTTGCTGTTCTGCGCAACAGCAGACTCGACGATCTCGAGCTCCTTCGCGGCGAGCGCCTCTTCCTTCTCGCGCTGGATCGCGCGCAAGACGCGCTCTTGCTCATCGTTGTGGTGCTCGAGGTCGTCGAGGTAGAGACTGTAGGTCTCAATGAGCCCCTGCCGAATGCGGAACGGCAAGAAGGCTGCAATCGGCTCGGTCAGGAGCATTGCGTCGAGCCCAAGCGGCACGCTCTCCTGCACACAGGCGCCGCAAGGCAAGCACCGAGAGAGTACGGTGGACGTTAGGATCTTGGACGGCGAGCGTTGCCAGTTGGCTCCAGCCAGGCAGCGAGATCGACAGATAGACAGACGCACCAGGAACGACGCGGTCGCCATGAGCCAGATCATGAGCGCGATCGACGCGTGGGAGATCGTTCCAATGACGCTCCCCCACGACAGCTCCATCACCTGCCGGAAGCGCAGGATGTAATAAATATACTTGGCCGTGCCCACGCCAATGTACCCAAAGCCGAGGAGCAGCAGCCCCGCGCCGCTCAGCTGCGCGCCGCGGTGGTGCTCTTGCGCATACATCGCCACGCCGACGCCGGACGACAGCACGCCATTACGAGCCCAGTTCAAGTACGAGTTCTCGTTGCTGAAGCGCAGGACCTGAGCAGCAGCAGATGAAGGAGCGAGCGAGCGAGCGAGTGAATCAACAAGCGCGCGCGAGGGCGACAGCGCGCGCGAGGGCGACAGCGCGCGCGAGGGCGACAGCGCGCGCCCCGCACGCGAGACGCACCAGCGAGTTCCGCGACAAGCTCAAGCGCGTGTTGTACGAGTGCGTGCGGTCGGACGCAGCGCGCGCTTCTTCCGCCGCTTTCTCGGCTTTCTTGACTGCCGCTGCGCTGTTTGACGCCTCAGCTTCGGCGTCTGCGGTCACACCAGCAGCCAACGTGAGCGTATATGTGTGTGAGAGAGAGTGAGAGAACGCTGCAACTCTAGTGAACCCACACCCAGGACAGTCGTAGCTATCCAGCGTTGCCAAGTGCGCACCTCGGAGGCGCTGCTGGAGTTGCTTCTCGCTCTGGCGCGAGCGCACGATCTTCTCCTGTGCGCGACGGCGCGCGGTCGGGCCGAGTCCGACTGCCCGCAGCGCTTTCGCCGTTGCTTTCGCGATTGAGCTCGACGCCGCAGCACTCGAGCTCGATGCTTTCGCTCTTCCTCCTCCTGCTGCTGCTGCCGCGTGCGCAGACGACGACGACGATGCGCCGCTGCTGGGCGTGCGCAGCGTCGAGCTGTTGAAGCGCGGGAGCGGGAACGCCCGCGGGATGCCGATCGTGCCGATCTTGGCGCTCGGCCGCGCGATCGCGAGCACGCGCATCATGCTTGTCGCTCACTCACTGGAGGGCGTCCGACACTCGCGCAGCGCGATCGACCGATCGATTGATCGCTTCGAGGCACGCGTTCAATGTCAATGAGGATGCTGCCACCCAGCCAATGCATCGTGTCGACTCGTTTAAGTGCGAATAACAGCATTGTTAAAAACTAGATGGTGGTCGCGCATCAGCACCTCGCACGCAACTTCCCCCGTCGTCTCGTGCTCTTCCTCCGTGCCTCGCGCCAGCTGACGTATCGTCAAGCGAAACGCGTGGTCACGCTGGTGCAGCGCAATGACTCTACCGATCCAGCAGCACAAGACATCAAGCGGTGGCTTGGTTCGCGCGCTCGCTTTTTGGCGAGCGGTCATGTGACAAAGGCAGACATGCCATTCGTAGCATCGCGTTGCGCTGGATTCCTGTCCGCAGTCGAGAACCACATCACGGAGGTGCGCGCTCGCGGAGGGAGTGTTGAGCGCGGTGTGAGGCTGTTCTCGCTTCTGCCACGCGCGCGCAGCTTCCTCCCAGCTCATGTCGGGATCACAACGAGTGTTCTCTACGATCTCGGGAAGCACCTGGCGCGTGGCGAGGCAAATGGCGATCCTTTGTCCGTCGTCGGAGTCGCGAGCAAAGAGTTTACGAAGACGAAAGACTCTGCGTGGCGATCTGCGTTCAACGTCGATCATCTCGAGACTTCTGTTCGCCGATTTGCACACTATCTAACCGCAGATGGTTACGCCGCGTGCACGAAGTTCCTGCGTCCCAAACACGTGCACGACAAGCCAACGTACGTGCCACCGCAGATCCCGTACTCGCGGCTGATTGGCATCGATCCGGGCAAGCGATGTATCGCCACAGCGTTCGGCGTTGAAGTCGACGCTCAGCCACCCACCTCCTCTTGTGTGGAGAGCACC
>JAASFT010000435.1:0-20048 GCA_023333885.1 Globisporangium parvum
AGACGCACGAGCGACGCGGAGGTGTCTAGTTCTCCGAGCGGCGGAGGTTCTCGCTCAAGCGACGCGTCTTCGCCTTGCACTTCTTCGTCGTGGCCGCTGGCTTGGTCGTCGCCGCTGGCGTCGGGTACTCGTCGTCGTACTCGTTGCCGCCCGTGGACGGCTTGGACGTCGTCGCCGGCGCCTTGGTCGTCGGCGAGCTGCCCGAGCCTCTGCTGTGCGCCGTGGTTGAGGAGGTGTATGGTGTGCTGCGCACAGAGCTTTGTAGCTCTCACCAAACCTGTCGTACAGTCTTGACTGCGAGACGCCACGCACGTTGCCGGAGAGCACGTCGGCAGCATCCGATGATGAGTATCCGAGCGTGAGGACGAGGTGGTGTGCCGCGAGCAGCGCGGCCGCAGTCTTGTCCTGGTCGTTGAGCGGCGGCATGAGCGAGCGAAGATGAGCGAGCGAGCGAGCGATGAAGCGAATGATCTCATTCGATGAGCTCATTCGATGATGATGAAATGTGAAGAAACCTTTCGTCACATTTGAAGAGGGCCAATGGGTTCGGAACGAATAACCTTGCGTATCGTACGTGGACTCGACCAGCCCAGAACAAAAAGCCCACAAAATTCGAATTGACACTATCAAATGCATCGCAAGAGTCGAATCTCCGTGGGCTTTTGTTGACGGAAAAATGAAATCTAGGTTGGCGATATAAGAACTTTTAAAATAAGTCGCCCCTGGGTTTACTGACGTCAATCAGTCTGTAGGTTAAGTGTACCACATACGTGAAAAGAAAACACCATATGTTGAGAATGAATAATGACTATTCTGTCGAGAATGATGTCGTCAATATCGGCAAGTGTCCACCTCCGGTGGACGACCGGCCCCTCCACTCACTGCTTAGATCTTGTCGGGCGTGAAGAGCTTGGGCATCTTCTGCCAGCACTTGTAGTAGTCCGCGTCGTTCTCCTTGCACGTGAGCGCGTGCTTGGTGAGCTTCACAAGGAACGTCGACTCGAACATGAACGCGAGGCCGCCGTCAAACTTGTGCGGCGCGAGGTCGGCGTTCGACGCGGCGAGGAACGTGTCGGCGTCCGGGCCGTGCGGCGTGTCGACCGAGTGGAGCGACGCCCCGCCAGGCTGGAAGCCGTCTTTCCCGCCCTTCTTCGCGTCGTACGTGCCGTAGATCATGCCCATGTACTCGGTCATGCAGTTGCGGTGGAAGTACGGCGGCCGGAACGTGTGCTCCATGACCATCCAGCGCGGCGGGAAGATGACAAAGTCCGCGACGGCGCAGCCCGGTTCGTCGGTCTGGCACGTCAAGACCGTGTAGATCGACGGGTCGGGGTGGTCAAAGCTCACGGAATTCATCGTGCAGAACTTGCTGAGGTCGTACTTGTACGGCACGTAGTTCCCGTGCCACGCCACGACGTTGAACGGCGAGAACGCCATGCGCGCCGAGAACACGCGGCCGCCAAACTTGTTCACGACCGTGTACTCGCACTCACGGTCTTCGTACGCCGCGACGGGGTGCTCAAAGTCCTGCGGGTTCGCAAGGCCGTTCGCGCCGATCGGCCCCAAGTCGGGGAGAATGAAGTGCCGGTTGTACACTTCGAGGATGTACCCGCGCACGGGCTCGTCGACGTCGACGGAGAAGCGAATGCCGCGCTGGATCACGCAGATCTCGCGCGGCGACACGAGGAGCTTGCCGAACTCGGTCGTGATCTTGAGCGACCCGTGCTGCGGCACGATGAGGAAGTCGCCGTCCGAGTTGTAGAAGCACTTGTCGGTCATCGAGACGTTCGCGGCGTAGTTGTGGATCGCCAAGCCGTCTTTCATCGTCGGGTCGCCGGCGCCGCCGACCGTCTTCATGCCCGTGACAAAGTCGAGCTTCTCCGTTTCGGACGGGAACGCCATCGGGCTCCAGCGCATCTGCTGCGGCGTGAGCGTCGCATCGGCAAAGTCGTTCTGCAAGTACGCGTGCGGCACGTCCTTGTACTTTTCGTGCACGACTGGCGGGAGGATGCGGTAGAGCCAGCTGCGCTGGTTCTTGCCGCGCGGGAGCGTGAACGCCGTGCCCGAGAGCTGCTCGGCGTACAGGCCGTACGGGCACTTTTGCGGGTTGTTCTGTCCCTTTGGCAGCGCGCCTGGGAGCGTCTCGGAGCAAAAGTGGTTGCCAAAGCCGGCGTGGTACGTCAAGTCTTCCCACTTGCTGCTGCTGCTGCTGCTGGTTGAGGCGCTCATGGTGGTAGTGGCGATGGCGACGTGGAGCGCGGAGCTGCTGTTGCTGCTGCTGATGGAGTGCGTCGCTGGCGGCGAGAGCGCAAATGCCTCTTCGTCGTCGTCGGCGTCCGGTGGCGTGCGTCGTCTGGTGTTCGAATGGTCATGTGCATGTTGTTGTCAGGTGACGCGCTCGACTCTGTCAATATATTTTGTACGCAACGATTCGAATGGCTTAAAGCGGTCTTCGCATCAACTGTCGCTCGTAATCAGCCAAAACCTGACGCCCAGGAAGCCAATTTGGAAGTCTAAATATCATGTGAAGACCACTTCAACATGTTCGAACAAGAGTATACATTTTCAACACAGAGAGTCGAATGTGCGCCACGTGAAGACCGATGTGTGGCAAAGCGTTCGCTTCTTGTCTTTGCAACATGGTTGAAGTCATGCTGGCCGCGATGTCGGTGTGTGCTCGATGCTGCTCGATGCTTACGAGGCACAAGTGCTTGCTTGCTTGGCTGTCCTCGTGTGAAGGCGTCGGAGTGTCTGCGCCTCATCGCCGACCTTCGTCGCTAACACGAGTGACCTCGTTCCTGCCATGAGCCCGAGTCCTTGTCCTCTCAGGTGCTTCGATCAGCTCTCGACTCCATCTCACGCCAACGCGTCCGCGAACAGCGTTCTCGCTGAGTCGGAGCGCAGTCGCCGCTACGGCATCGACATCGTGGACTGCACGCACTCGCTCGATCCTCACGCGGCACTCCGTCGCTCTGCAAAAGCTGGAGCCGTGACGCTCTGTGTGCGCATCTACGAGGCTGCACTGTCACCGATCGCTCGTTCACGCGGCACTGTTGTCTGCTTCACTATCGCTCGTTCGCCTCCTGCTGCAGCACACTGGTATACCACGTGCACTGACCTGCTGCTTATCGACGCATGTTCCATGGCGCGTATGGCAGTGGCATCGGCTGGAGAGTCAACTGGTTCATTCTCATTGAGCGCACCGCTCGAGCCACATCCACACACAGCAGCACAAGCGGCAGTACGCGCGCGGATAGAGAAGGAAGCCACAGTGACACAGCACGCGCCGCTAGACAGCGCGCTGGTCGCCATGCCCCCCCCAGCCACATCCGGTTCCTCGCTCGCTCGCTCGCTCGCTTGTGCGGACTGTGCAGACGCGGCGTCGGCTGCTTGCTCTCAAATGACACGCATAAGTTGTAGTTCGTCATGTGCCACTGCAGCAACGCTCCATCATGTACACACACACACACGCACAGATGCACACACACGCGCGCAAGCAGCCAGCACTTGGAGCAGATCGTCGTCCTCGGCGTCGCTCGTCTTTCCGAGTGCGAAACAATCAAAAGCAAAAACACACATGTAAAAGTCCAACAATGACTGCATTTGCCCATATTCGTACTAGAATATATTTTGACTGTATGCAACCACGTCACATCGCCAATCGCGAAGATGGAGTCACGTGTTCGCCGGTTCAATCCGCTCGGCATCGCTGCTGCGTCGGCTGCGAGCGAGCTGCCGCTCGTCGTGGGACTGCGCGCGAGCAAGCACAGCCGCGGCGCGTTCGGCAGCAGGAGCGCACTCGCATGGCTCGCACGCCTCTTCGTCGTCGTCCTCATGTGCGGCCTCGTGCTCCAGCTCGCGGTCTGGCACGCGTCCGATTCGGTGGGGAGCGCCGACAGCACCACTGAGCAGTTCGACAATGGCTTCATGCACCACTTGCGGCAGTTCGACCGAGACGCATCGGACGACGAGTATGACCAGCCAGTCGAGCGTCCAACCACGTCGGTGCCATTGACAGCGAGTCCAACGAGCGCGCTCGAGTTCGCCGCGCGGCGCAAGCAGTACGACCCTGCACGCCACAACGCCGACCAGCGCAAGGTCGCGAGTATGGTGCAGTGGGCCTGGAAAGGCTACGCAACGTATGCATACGGTCACGACTCGCTCAACGTCAAGACGCTCGAAGGCGCGGGCCTGCCGTCGCACGACATGGCGCTCACGCTCGTCGACTCGCTCGACACGCTCTACCTCGTCGGCATGTTTGACGAGTTCGACAGAGCGAGCGACTGGGTCGCGCGCCACATGGACGATCGCATCGCATTGCGCGGCTACATCTCGGTCTTTGAGACGACGATCCGCCTCCTTGGCGGGCTGCTCTCGGCCTACAGTCTCTCCGGTGCGACGTCCTAGGACATCTATGACTGCGATCTGAAGCTCACGCGCTAGCTCTCTCTCTGCATATGGACGCTACACGCAGGTCACGCACACTTGCTCGAAGTCGCAGACAAGCTCGGGCACGCGCTCTCGCCAGCGTTTACGACCTACTTCCACGGCGTCCCAGCCAAGAACTTTGACATTGTCGTACGTCCTTGAGCGCCTCGCACGAGGCACTCGTGAGGCTTGAGACGACGTCTTACGTACGTGTGTGTCTCTCTCTCTTTGACAGCGCAAGCAGTCGCGCGAGTCGCCGACGCTCGCAGAGGTCGGGTCGCTCCAGCTCGAGTTCAAGTTCCTCGCGCGGCTCACTGGCAATCAGCAGTACTTTGACCAAGTCGAGCGCGTCATGGACTCGGTACGCCCTGCGCTGGCTACGATCCCCTCTCGACGTACTCGCCAAGGACTGACGCAGTGTCCTGCCACGTGACTACTGTGTCTCCAGCTTGCGCGAGACGTGACCGAGACGTTCACCGATGGCTTGCTCCCTGTGCGCGTGCAGCGAAGAGACGGTCGCATCTACGGCGGGAAGATCACACTCGGCGCGAATGGCGATAGCTACTACGAGTACTTGCTCAAGCAGGTGCGTCCATTGCCTCGACTCTGCCGTTGCAATGCCAGCACTCGCAGCAGCAGGACTCACACTTGAGATCTCTCTCTCTCGCTCTATTCATGCACACAGTGGCTGCTGTCGGGCAAGCGCGAGGACAAGTACAAGCAGATGTACTTGACTGCAGTCGACGGGGTCATGCGCCGTCTCGTGGCCAAGTCCAAGCCGTCGGGGCTTGTGTTCATTGGCGAGATCGTCGGTGGCGAGTTCGAGGCAAAGATGGACCACCTCGTGTGCTTTGTCCCCGGTCTGCTCGCGCTCGGGTACCTCCACGGCATGCCAAAGTCGCACTTGGACCTCGCCGAGGCGCTCGTCGAGACGTGCTACCAGATGTACGCGCAGATGAGCGCAAAGCTCGCGCCAGAGATCGTGCGCTTCCACATGGATGACAGTGCGACGACCGACCTGGACGTCCGGTCCCGCGACGCATTCAATCTCCTCCGACCCGAGACTGTCGAGAGCCTCATGGTGCTCTACCGCGTCACGAAGAACGAGACGTACCGAACGTACGGCCGCGCGATCATGCACGCGTTCGAGACGCAGTGCAAGCTCCCAAGTGGCGGCTACACGAGCGTCGACAACGTCGCCACAGGTCCGCCGACCAAGTTCTACCGCGACGAGATGGAGAGCTTCTTCATCGCCGAGACGCTCAAGTACCTCTTCTTGCTCTTCTCGGACGACGACGTCCTCCCGCTCGATGCGATTGTGTTCAACACCGAGGCACATCCGTTCCCCATGGCATCGCCATAGCCCATAGCCCATGCCACAGACAGATCGCGCATGTAGCATATAGTGCTAGCCGCGGCCTGACTGACACGCAGCGTCCTTGATCGGCGCCGTTCTAGAGACATCGTGATAACGCTCGAGGTGGCCACTTGTTCGTGTATTTTCGTCCTAGCTGCTGCTGCTGCTTGGGGCGACTGGCACGAGTGGTGCTGACGCTGTCTGCTCGCCATGGGCGCCGGGGCATCGTCATCGTCGAGTGCGCCGTCGCACTACCGCTTTGGACAGCTCGCAGCAGACGCCGAGAGTCCACAGAGCAGCAGTGGCGACCAAGGCAGCTCGTCAACATCGCTGATACAGCCGAGCGTGTGGGTCGGCAAGACGCTCGAGCTCCCGCCCAAGCCGTTCAGTCTCGACAACTACTTCCAGCTCCACGCTGTCGTTGGCACCGGCATGCTCGGGAAAGTGCGCCTCGTGCAGCACCGCAAGTCACGGAGGTACTACGCGCTCAAGTCGCTCAAGAAGAAAGACGTGCTCGCGCGCAAGATGCTCACGCAGCTCGAGCGTGAGCGCGAGGCACTGCTGCAGCTCTCGAAGCTCCGACATCCGTTCATGGTGCGGTACTTTGGGAGTCTCCAGACGTCCTGCCACGTGCACTTGCTCATGGAGTACGCACCTGGCGGCGAGCTCTTTCGGCGTCTCCACGCTGTCGGTCGGTTCTCAAACGACGAAGCCAAGTTTTACGCAGCAGAGCTCCTCGTGTTTGTCGAGGTTTGCCACGCAAACGGCTTCATGTACCGCGACCTCAAGCCCGAGAACATCATGCTCGACGCCAGTGGCCACATCAAAGTCGTGGACTTTGGGTTTGTCAAGAAGTTTGCAAGTGCAGACGACCGCGCATCGACGTGCGTTGGTACGAGCCAGTACTTGGCGCCGGAGCAGCTCACGAACTCGCTCGAGATGCGGAGCTACACCAAAGCGGTCGACTGGTGGGCATGGGCATGCGTGGTGTACGAGCTCGTGAATGGCCAGACGCCGTTCTTTCGACGCAAGGACGACTCACCGTTTGAGCTCTACACGCGCATTGTGCAAGGGCAAGCGCCGTGGCCAAGTCGGATGCAGCCAGCGCTCAAGGACTTGCTCCGACGCATGCTCGCACCGGACATTGCAAAGCGACTGAGTGACGTCGAGGACATCAAATCCCATGCGTGGCTCGCAGCGGTCGACTGGCTCGAGGTCGCGCAGTGCGAGCTCCTGCCGCCGTATGCGCCGCCTGTGCGTCGCGAAGGCGACCACGCAAACTTTGACGAGTACCCGGACTCGGCCGAGGAGACCAAGTCGCCCGACAGCACGTTTGCGCGCGAGTTTCACAACTTTTGAGCAGTGCAGGCCGTGGAACGACCGCGTGCAGCTCAATGTCGACGCATGCATGATGTGCATGACGTGCATGACGTGCATGGCAGTCGACAAGTCGAGACGAAGCAAGCGCGCACGTGGTTCTTGCCATTGGAACTTGCCCAAGCAAGCGAGTTGCGAAGCAAGTTTTGGCGCAAGATGTTGCAGATCAGGCAAAGGGCAAGGAGACTCGGTGCCGCTCGTGCCGCTGGCGGATAGCGGCTACAGGAGCCGGAGCGTCTGCGCGAAGGTGATTGCCAGCGCGTGGTGAACTTGGTGATCGCGCACGTTGAGAGACAAAGCAAGTTGGACTCTTCCTGCTGGCTTTGTTTCGGCGGGTTCAAGGTTGGTTGATGCGCTTCAATACAGAGGTTCAAAAGTGGAAGTAGTTTGGGATTTATAAAAGAAAGAGTCGATGCAGCAAAGATAGAGAGGTGTCTGCCCCTTCCATCGTAAAGGCGACGTCATCAGTGTCTGGCTTTTCAGGACTGACTACCGACTCGCAGACAGCGAAGCGGTGCTCGCAGCGCTCGAGGTGCCAAGCGCTGCCCTAAGGCGAACCAGCCGCTCGTGGCCAGCTGCTCGCCACACACTTGTGGTTTGTGGCGGTGTCTCGATTGCCACTTGCTGACTCGCGCGCTGGACTGCGTCGCGCCTTTCAGTGGCTTCACGAGTTTCCATACTCATGTCGGCGCTCTCTCGCAAGAGCCTCGCGAGGACAAGAGCTCACTTGCCAACTCGCACAACACGCCGCAGCACACCTCTCGGCAAACAGCGCGGGCGTTCACGTCCGCATCCGCCAGCAACAGCTGCAACAACCGCAGCAGTGTGAGTATCACACCTCCAAACGCACTCATCCATCATGCCATCGCATCCCACGCTCCGCTTCCCAACGCTCCACTCTTCTTCTTCGTCTTCGTCGTCGTCTTCGTCGTCGGCATCGACAATCAGCCGCAGCAGCTCCGTCACAGTCGAGCGCATGGTGCTGCCAAGCAAGACAGCGCCATTGTCGACTGCCACCACGCAGCCGAGCAGCAGACGTCACCCGATGATGCAGATGACACTGCCAATCGACGACGACGGCGACAACCTCGACGTCCCAATCAACCCGCTCGCGAGTCCGCAGTCTGCGGTAATGCACGGCATCGCAGCAGACGCGACCACGACGCACCGCGCCACGGACGCAAAAGCGTCGAAGAAGCGCGTGTTCTCGGCGCCGTCGCTCCCGCGGTCGTTCTCGAAAGGCGCGGCGGACAAGATCCCGTCGCTCAGTCGCTCGTCGTCTGCGAGTGCGAGCGCGAGCGCCACGGCGTCGCGCTTTGTGTCCAAGATGGCGCCGATGCTACGCCGCGTTGTCTCGGGCAACAACAACAGCAACAGCAGCAGCGCCACTTCGACTGCATCGCCTGACGGCGCTGAGACTGCACCGGCACCAGCGCCAGCGCCAGTGCCGCTGCAGCGCCTCGTGTCACCCGATACGAACGACCACAGCAACTTCCTCGACTCGGACGACGAGACGCGCGACTCGCTGCTCTTCATGATGCAAGTGCCGCTCGAGCGACGCAAGTCGCACATTCCGCTCATGTCGCTCTCGCACACCGAGGACTGAGCAGCGCCAGCTCCTCAGCTGCTGCTGCTAACTTACGTCGTCCACTGTACTCTACTACGATCGCCATCCCCATCACGTGGCCAACACCGACCAATGCAAAGCGCACGACTGCTGCCATGTATGTGTACTTGCAGCGCTATCAGTCCGTCTGTCTGTCTGTCTGTCTGTCGGATCTCGAGGTGGTGCACTCCGAGATGTCTGTAGCACGATCGGCATCTCAGTCGATGTGCGCGTGCTCTGGCTCGCCTTCAAGCACAATGTTCTCTGCGACCGCTGCTGCTGCTGCTGGCGCGCGGGCGTTAAACGCGTAGTTCCTGTACCAGTGCACGCTGGTTAGTCCCCAGCGTCTGCAAGCGTGCACGTCTACCAAGCGACCCTATCAGAACGACAGACGACGTACAGAATGCGCGGCGTTGCGAGCGGTCGGTGCGTCTTCCAGCCGCGGATGTTTGCGATTGTCGGGTACACATCTGTGCCGCCAGGCGAGCGTGCGTGCGTGAGCGCATGCTGTGGACATGGAGACCATCGCTACTGTACAAGTCCGTGCCCAAGCGCACAAGGACGCACCTTCGAGGAAGTAGTAGATGTGCCCGACGACAATGCCAATCAAGTCGGTCGTCGCGCTGTTCCCAAGCAGGATCGAGAACGAGAGGAGGACCCACGGGAGGTACGGCGCCGTGAACGGGAAGAGGCCGAGGAAGCTCATGCGCACGTGCTCGTTGCGGCGGCCCCAGAGGTAGACCATCATGAACGTCAGTGGCGAGCCAAGGAAGTGGATGTTCACAAACGGCGCGAGGAGCTGCCGACACAGAGAATCAGGACACAATCAGATCGAGCTCTCGTACATACGGACTCGAGGACGTCAATCCGAGTCAGTTCGCCGACGTACGATCATCACGGTCGCGCCCAAGAGGATCATGTAGACAAAGTCCGCCGTGCGGCCGCGGAACGAGCCTTCTTCGAGCAAACGGCAATACCGGACGCTAGCGACGCCGCATCGTCAGTCAGTCAGTCATTCGACAAGGTCGCGTCGTCAAGGAGACCAAGTGGAGCGAGAGCGCGTGGGCGTGGATCGACATGCATACGTGCAAACATAGAGAGAGACACACAGGCAGACACGTGCATGCAGACACGCATAGAGAGAGCCATGCAGTGATAGATCGATAGACAGGTGGGGAAGGATACACAAAGTACATGTGGAAGAGAAAGTCGATGCTAAAGAGCCCGAAGAAGAGGAAGTTCGTGAGCAGGCGCCAGACCTAGCGAGCAAGAGAGAGCGCGAGCGGTAGCAATAGCAAGCGGCAGGGTACGCGTCATGCGTGTGTGTGCGGTGAGCGAGCAGTCGTTGTGCACTCGCAGCAACGGCTCGGACGCACGCACGCAGCGATGACATGCAAGCAAACACGAGCAAACATGCGCGTACGCACGTGCGCGTACCTGGCCTTTGAAGAAGATGAGGTTGAAATTGAAGTAGAGCGAGAACGGCGAGACGAGGTCGAGTGCGCATGCTGTGGTCGTGAGCAGCGCACCAGTGAGGTAGAGCCGCGAGACGATCGGGATCTCGTAGTACCACTCGAGCGGGTCGTTCATGGTGCGTGTGCTGTTACGTGCGTATGGGTGGGCGTGCTGCTAGAGCGTCGAGCGGTGCGTGCAGCGAGCGCGTCGAGAGCGCTTGCTTGCTTCGTTGCCTTCGTTGCTGAGCTTGTGCGGATGCCACTTGGCAGCTCAAAACCGATCGTCGACGATGATCGGATTAGACAGAGAACGACCACCACTCACACAATCGTACCTATACGATCGTTTTCTGTACGATTCTGCCAATGGCTACACTCGGGATGCTCGCTCTTGATCTCCTTGTGCGTGGCAACGACGAATGTCTGTGAGCCCGTGTCCAGCCTGTCATCCTCGACGACTCTGTCGTCCTGGCCGGTTCCCAAACCTGGTCGGAAGCCGGATTCATAGGCAACACCGAGGTGCTGCTCGCGCTCAACGGCGGATACGCACTGAAGGCAATCAAAGCGCTCTTCCTCGATCTCAAGAATGAGGCCGGGATGACAAACCTACGGCGACGACGCTCGTTCCTGCGATCAGAGCGAGATGAACGAGTTCTGGGCGACACATTGGTGACCCTCGATGAGCTACCACGCGACGACAACGCTGACGTACCAGCAGCAGCAGGAGTAGCGACGTGGTAGCGACGACCAAGATCGTAGTCATCATTACCTCAGCTTCGCTATCCGCTCGTCGATCCTGCGGCGACGCATGCGAGCATGGCCAAGCGCGCGCTAGCCGAATGTGTGCGCTGCCGAGGACTCGGATTTGCCTGCTCGGATGCGAGTATGTACGTGTACGCGTGCTCATTCTCCATTTCGCTCATCGGAGATCACTGCAGTCGAGACGTTACACTCTCTCGCTCATTGGACCACATTCTGCTTCGCGCACTACGAGAACATGAGCCGCTTGGTGTCGTATCGCGCCAAGGTGCCGGAGCTCGTGAAAGAGCGCATCGAGCAGACGCTCGCGACGACGATGTACCTCGTGCAGACGACCGGTCCGACGTCGTACGTGGTGAGTGCACGCACATGTGGGCGAGAGCCTTCCTGCAGCAGCCTTGCTGGCCTACTCACACATCACACATTGCTCGCGACGGCAGATCCAAGAGCAGAACTGCGAGAAGAAGCACAAAGTGCTCATCGGAGCGCTGCAGAACTGCTCGTGCGGCGACCGCGACGTGTGTATTCACATCCTCTTTGTCATGCTCAAGGTGTGGACACTCTTGCGAGTGTGTGAGCGAGCAGTCAAGACACGCTTGGGATGACACGGCTGACCTCTTTCTCTCTCTTGTGCCGACGCAGATCCTGCGCGTGCCAGCGACCGTGCCAGTCGTGTGGCAAAAGTCGCTCATTGACTCGGAAGTGCGTCTCTCGCTGCTTCGAGCGACCGCCAGCGCCACTGACTCCGCTCCACTCACACAGTGCGCCGATGCCTCTCTCGCGCTCTTTAGGTGGAGATGCTGCTCCGTGGCGACTACCGCGAGCAATCTCGTACTGCGCCGACAAAGACTGTGAGTTCGTTCCTGAAGAAACGACGCGAGGCAGCCGCCGTGCTGCAGACGGACGCTACCGACGCGACAGAAGCCGTGCGCCATGAGCTTGTCGAAGGCGAAGTGTGTGCGATCTGCCAAGAAGACATGGACACGAGTCAGCCGCTGACGTTCTGCCGTCGAGGCTGCGGCAACAACTTTCACATCGAGTGCAGTACGTCCCTTGCTCGCTTGCGTGTGTGGTCGATCAGCCCGGCGAGCCCTTGGTTGTTGGCTCAAGCGAGCGGACTTGTGTCTCCTGTCGCGTGTGTGAGCGCAGTGAAGGTCTTTGGCGAGAGCCGCAAGCAGTCAAAGGAGAACATCATCTGTCCGCTGTGTCGCCACGACTGGGGCGACCTCGCGCTCGTGTCGCTCAAGAAAGAGATCGAGGTCGCGAACCGCGCACCGAACGTCCACAAGCACGTGGCGTGCAAGAAGTGCCAGCTCAAGTCGATTCGGCACACGCGGTACCTCTGCGTCCAGTGCAAGAGCACGAACCTCTGTGAGCGGTGCTTCAGTGCGTCCACTGTCTTGCTTGTGCACACACTTGATGCGTCCCCAAGCTGGAGCAAGCAATAGCAACACCGAGCTAACGAGCGTCTCTTGTTGCTACCATCCCTGAAACACGCAGAGTCGGGCGTGCACAGCAAGCACGCGTTTGTGATGAAGCACACGACTGGCGACTCGTGGATGCCAGCGATGCGTGCGAGCGAGCCAAGTGCGCGCATTCGACCAGACCTCGTTGACGAGCTCCAGAGCCGCGAGCTCTCGAACAACGACTACGACCTGCTCCTGCAGCTCGACCAGAGCGACCGAAGCCGGATCCAAGACTACTTGCTCGCGAGTCTTGGCGGCGGCGAGCGCGTAGCAGCAGCGAATGCAAAGGAGTTTGGCGCGCTTGGTGCAGTCTGTTCGATCTGTCGCCAGAGTCTCCGGATCCACGCCGACGTTCGATCGATTCCGTGCGGAGTACGTGCTGCCTATGGGCTCGCTGTAGTTGAGAGAGCGAGTCAATGAGGCAGCTACCTCACGCGCTTTGTTGCCCTCTCTCTCTCTCGCGCTCACTCTTTGCTGCCACTGCACCAAGCATGCGTTCCACGAGAGCTGCCTCGCGCGGTCGATTCTCTCGCAGATCTACGCGTGTCCGCATCCAGAGTGTGACCACGTCCTCTTTCCTGGCTTGCACCACGCGCTCACGAAAGTGAACAAGCGCCTGAGTGAGTCGCACGACGCTCACTCAAGGCCACCAAATGCGCTTGTTAGCAGGAGTGCATTGCCAGCACTCGAGTGTGCGTTCTCTGTCCTCTCGCTCCAGCAGCGCGGTGGACCGCCAGCAGGACAGCAACAGCAGCACTTGCCTGCAACGACCAACCGACACAGCAAAACGCACAAGAGCGCACACACAACTCTCAGTCGAGGTGATAAGAGCGAGCAGCAGAGTCTACCTCTCATGCTCAGACTCCAGTCCGTTGGACTCACTGCAGTGAGTCACTCCGCTTCGGCTTCAGCGTCTGCGTCTGCGGCGACTGCTGAGACGAGCGACCAAAGTGGTCAAGAGCAGCAGGTTGATACGCACAAGCGCGTCCAGCGCAAGCCAGCAACGAGCCAAGCAACCGTGCGACATCGCATCGGACCGCTCGCTGAGCCTCGATCGGCTACAACAGCAATTTCAAAGAGCCGAGACACAGCGACGCTCCCGCCACTCACGATCGGAAGTAACACGTCATCGGACCGCATGGACCTAGCTGCCAAAGCCCGCCACGAGCTGCAGCAGAGCGAGAAAGCGCGCCTGCGGAAGCAGCGACTGCTGCGCGAGGAGCGCACGCGGATACATCAGACATCAGCCACTGCAGCAGTAGACAACCAAGTCGAGTTGCCAGGGACGTTTGCAGCCACACGTGGGCTCAACGAGCCGACGTCTTTGGACGCAAAGCTCTCGAAAGCAGAACTGAGCCGCTCTGCAACGCAGAGGCATTCACAGGACGAGCACACGCGGAGGCGAGAGGTGCGCGAACTGCAGCAGCGCAAGCACCAGCTCTTGCTTCAGCAACAGCAGCAGCGCAGTCAAGCAGATCCATCGTTCGACATGTCGATTCGCGGCTCGCATTGAGTGAGTCCACATCGATCCGCCATCATGGACCATGGCTACATTTTTCGCTAATGGCTACATTCTATGCATTCTAAAGAGGTTTGTTGGTTTCTACTATCGCTACATGATCGAGTTCCGGCGCGTCGTGCGTCCTCGGCGACGACCTGGCGACGCACTTGAGCGGCCGCGGTGGTGCGTTGGCGACGGTGACACGGGCACAAAGCTAGTGCGGCGACGACGCAAGAACGTCGAGAGCAAGATCGCGGCAGTGACAGCAACCGTGATGAGCACTTCAGGCGAGAGCACGGCCGCGAGCTTTGGCACGAGGTCGTCCGTGACGCTCGTGATCTTGTGCTCAAACGCACAGGCGGAGAGGCGGCCGCGCGGGTCGCCGCAGTTCTCGAGCAAGTTGCAGATCGTGCCTTCGAGCATGTGGCACGACAGCTGCATCGACAGGTTCGGTGTGTCGCACGAGATCTTCTGGACCAAACCGGCTTGGACGTCGATCATCGTCACGGGGTCGTACTCGGGGATGACGGCAACACTCGAGTGGTGGATCGTCGCGCGGTTCACCTTTGTCGCCATGCCGCCAATGTCATGCACGAGTTTGCTGTAGCTCTGGACAAACCCAGGCGGTGAGAACGTCACGGAGGGCTTGCCGAGGATCGAACCGACGAGCCGTGCAATGCCACCGCCCATCGAGTGACCTGTCAAGACAACGTGCCGGTCCTGGATCGAGTTCGCATAGTCCAAGAGCTCGTGGTAGTACCACGACTCGTGACGCAGTCCAAAGAGCGCCATGAGTTCGCTGTAGAGCTCGATGAGCGTCGAGAACGTCACGTCCGGCCAGATGCGGATCGTCGGGAAGATCGCCGAGAGGATCGCAAACACCACTGGCTCAAAGAACATCTTGACGTCTTCGACAAAGTCCGTGAAGCGCCAGATGTCGGTGCCGCGGACCGAGATCACGCTCGTGTTGAGCGTTGGGAAGTAGGCTTCGAAGAAGTCGAGCTTCGAACCGGTCTTTGTATTCAGCGCTGGGAACCGGACAGCCGCGCCAGGGAACGACGCCTCAAACACGACGCTCACAAAGTCCGCCGTGTCGTTCGACGCAGGGTTAAAGTACGCCGCTTCGGCCAAGAGCCCGAGGTCCACGAGGCTCAAGCCATGGAAACTGTTCGTGCAGCTCGCGTAGTTTGGTGTCTCGACCGTCAGCGCCTGCGCTGGTGACGCCGCGAGTCCGAGGTGCATCTTGACGATCGCAGTGTGGTGGATGTGGACCGACTCGGGCGTGAACGCGACGGACGTGGCGTCCGGGAACCACTGCGCGCTCTTCTGGAGCACGCTCAAGACACTGAAGCTCGAGAGCGCGCCGATGAACGCGACGAGGAGCGCAAAGCCCAAGTAGACCATGACTTTCGCTGGGCGATGACCCGCAAACGGCCGCCGCGTGTTGGCGTTCGTCTGCTTGAGCATCTGCTGGAGCGAGCTCGGGAGCTGGCTCATGCCTGGCATCGCTGAGTACCACCGGAGGAAGATGTCGAAGAAGAAGAGACTCACGACGACGAGCGGATGAGGTCGCTCCGTCTTGCCGGAGCCATAGAAGATCGCCGCGCCAGCCGTCAGCGCGAGCGGCACAGTCACACTGACCGACTTGACGTTCAAGAGGATCACGAGGCGCAGGAGGATGAGCGACACGACGTAGATCGACGGTAGCAGCAGGTTGATGATCGTGAGCTCGAGCTGCGCGTGGACAAAGCCCATGCTCGGGTGCACGCACGCGCGGACAAACACGATCGCCTGCGCAAACACGAACGTGTACTTGAGGCGCTCAAAGAAGCCGGCGAGGTGCTTCTGGCTCGGCTCGCACGCGCGGACGTTCTCAAACGTGTGGCACGCGACGGCGAGGAACCAGAGGATCCACGCAATGAGGAGGGCCATGCCAAAGACCTCCCACTGGAACGGCGAGAGGTCGCTCAGTGGCGTCAAGCGGTAGCTCACGTGCCGCGCGAGCCACTCGGTCGACCACATGCCACCGACGACCACGAGCGAGACGAGCCAGCCGCCGAGGACAAACGTCGAGGGTGTTGAGAGCCCGGAGAGCGCACTGCGCCAGCGCGGGAGGATCTCGAGGCAGAGCTGGATGAACTGGACGATCGTGATCGCGGTCGAGATGCGCAGTGAGCGCTGGAACACCGGGTTCTTCTCTGTCAGGAACTTCAGGTACGAGTCTTCGCACATGGCGCGGACCCACGGACCGTAGAGCAGCGACTCGTCACACCCCGATGGCACGAGAATCAGGCTCGGGAGGATCACGAGCATCGGCAGCGCGACGACGATGATCACTGCCTGCGGGCGGCACTCGCACGCGATGATGCGCCGGATGAGCGGGAAGTTCTGCGTCGACTGCCACGTGAGGATCCACGTCGCGCGGCCGACTTGGAGCACGATGCCCATGACCGAGACGTACACCATGAGGACGCAGAACGCCTGGAGGAACGGCATCGTGACGATGCTGCTCATGTTCTCGCCCAGGATCGCACCGACGTTGAAGAGAAAGCCCCAGAGGATCGCCAGCGCCTGCGTGAGTGCGTGAGTGTGTGTGTGTGGATAGACCGCAGACGTATGGGCGTGTTAGTGAAGCAGTCGGAGCTGCTGTAGGCGCCATCGCATACACAGAACGCACCTGGAGCATGACGTAGACGAAGAAGAACGACACAAGCTTCTGCGCGCCGTCGAAGCGGTCAAAGACAAACGTCGGCGCGTACACAAACACGAGGCGCAGTGCGCGCTCCCACTGCATGATGCCTTCAAAGCACTGGCGGCGCCAGCGCGCGAGGACTGGCGGACGTCGCGGATGACTCGTCTTTTTCATCGATGACGACGAGTGGCGCGGTGTCGTTGGCGGTGTCGTTGGCAGCAGCGGAGCGCTGTCGCTGCTGCTCGTGTTGCTCGTGTTGCTCGTGTTGCTCGTGTTGCTCGCGCTGCGCACAGGCGGACGGCGTCGGTGCATCGTCGTTGGTGTCGCTGCGACTGCTGCTGTTTGCGAGTGTGGCGACGGAGCGTTCGCGCCAGCAGGCGTCGCAGCAGCAGCTGACGGCGGCAGCCATGTGGCGCCTCGAACTCTCTCCCTCTCAATGACGTAGTTCGAGCTCGCGATTCGCCTATCAATGACGGCAGTTGCGCGTCAGCTCAATTGTATCGAAATTGAACAGCAGACGTGTCGCATACACCGAAGGATATTAGTCGATAGAGGAAACGCATGCGCTTCAAATGCAAGTTGCCATACAAAATGAAAGCTGTAGCACGTCGCAGCGACGCTCCAACACAGGACTCTTTTGTCCGCATCATCAAATCAAATGCTTGTGGTCGGACAAAACAGTGTGCAAAACAATTGAGGTGAAACAATAGTTAAGTGGAGGACAAAAGTATACGGCCACCACTTCTCGAAGTGGTTATAGACAGGAATATTGATTTTAGACAGGAATATTGGTGCCAATCACTAGGCGTGTATCTTGAATCTCGCAATGTAGACACGTATTGTGTAGTTACTATAATTTATTTGTACAATATGGCCATGTCTGGCCAACAATAAGTTGGCCAAGTTGGCCAGTAAAATGCGAGTGAGAGAAAAACTCGACGCGCTCTCAGATGCTGTTATTCGAATCGTGTGACGCTGTATAAATATGTAGTTGACACGTACACAAGGAGCACAAACGTGCGCACGACATAGCTTGAGCAGCAACACACAGCGAGCTCACATACAAACAACACGATTCAGAGGGCGGACAAAACAAACGGCCACGAGAGAGGTATACAAAATCCTATATTATCGAAATCAATACTTGGGTTTGTCACCATGGCGCTCTATGACCTCAGTGCAACGCCGCGGCATCGAGTCGATGAGCGCACGCAATGTCTCGTTGTTGACGGCGCTGAACGTGCGCTCGACTGCTTCCGCTATACTGTACTGGGTGCCGTTCTCGTACACTTTGCTTGAAGGTATCGGCCACAGGTTTACATGGGATTGAGGTCGGATGAGCGAGCTGGCCACCCCACGACCTCGACACTCATATCGTCGAGGAACTCGCGCGTCTCGTGACGCACATGTGTGATGCTAATGCTACATGTGCGAAAGACTACCAGGATGCTGGTCTCCATCGCCATCAACCGGAAGATGGCCGAGAGGCTGCGCGTGTGCGAGGCCGCGTTGCTTCGCCTGCCAAACAAGCGCACACACGAACAGGCAGCAGAGTGTGAGCAAAAAGCAGTTGCAGCAGAGTCGGATGCAGTTCAAGAGGCTATGCGGAAACGCCGCAAGAAGGCGGCGCCTACGAACCTGTCGACCATGTGGTACGAGTGGTACACGAAGGAGCCTCGCCAGTGGGAGGCCGGCGATCGGCAGCGCCGCTCTGTCTCGCGCCAGCTCGTGTTGTTTATGAAGTTGTTTCTCCCGTCCGACTTCCGACTTGACGTCAACTCTGTGACGTACAAAGATGACGTGCTCGCTCTGGGCCAAGTAGCTGAATCGTCGGTGCTCGCCTTCCTGCGCGCGCGGTCTACTGCAGCTGCTAGTGCCAGAACAGTGCTCAAGGCAATGCGCGATGTACTTCGATCTGGCGACTTGGACGAGCGCATCAAGGCGTACAAACTTTTGCTTCGCGCAGAGAAGATCGTCGACCCTGCCCCGATCGACACTCAAGACATCCTTTTGCTCTCCTCGGCGCAGGCACTGTAGCACACACGCGCACAAACACACACCTACGATCACACATGCACTGTCACGCGCGTTGTCACAGCTACTCTTCCTCGAGGTCACTTGTTCACTTACTCCTCAGACTCGCGTTCGCTTTTTCCGAAGTCGCATGCAAACGCTGTTGCGCAGCCCGTACCCGCTCGCAATCACGCAGGCGTTCCTACCACTGTTCGTGTTAGTGCAGTCGATTGCCCAATTATCGCTCGCATAGAGTTGTTCGCAAGTTGTCATTCACATGCCATCGCTCACACGTTTGATCACAATCTCCAGGATGCATGCACGCTTGATTCCATGCGCTCATTGTTTCACACGCCCACACATACCCGCAAACGCTCATTCGCATTGTAATCAAGCTCGCGTAGATACTCGCTTGCACATTGTTGCTCGCTCTCAACCTTGAGCATGCAACATTGTTGCTGGTGCTCACGAACTCGTATACTCACACACGTAGTAGCTCGAGAATGCGCCGTTGCTCTCACTCGCACGCTGCAGACAGCCACTGTCGCACGCACACACTGTTGCTCGCAATCGCATTCTGCATGTAGTCCTCTGTGTCCCTCTCTCGCCACTTGCACGCGCTCACGCTTGGTCCACACGTGCGACGTCGCAACAAGACGCACTCTCATCCACCACACATACTCGTTCTCATGCACTTGCTCGCCACAAGCATCACTTGTGCTGCTGCACATCGCTCACACGCTGGCATATCGTAAACACGTACACACGCACACATGCAGTCATGCTCGAACACGAACTGGGGCCGCCATGCTCGAACGAACTCGAACCGGAGCCTTGCTGCCATCGCCCTTGCTCGCTTGCTGCTCGCGTGGAAAAGCCGACTGACCAGCGCATCCGTATTGTCGGAGACTATTATACTTAATGGATCTCATCGTTATGTGCTATCCACACGATTTGCTCCCGACAGAGACACGCGACGGTCACACACTCAGATGGCTCAAATAGCGCGCTGCGCACTATTTCAGGCATTTTCTGACTTCAGGCATTTTCCTGACTGTGCGAATGCGACGGATTGAAATCAGATGTCCGAGTGGTGATGGTAAGGTACGCCAGTGAGGTACATTGAGTGTTTCAATGCCTGTGCGAGTGTGCGCGTGTGTGTGTGAAGCGGATTAGCGTGAACACCTTCCACCCCGACCGGCGCTACCAGCGAAGGTCCTCCATATTGACTGCCTGCTCACGCTCGGAAGAAGCGGAGCCTCCATATTGAGTGTGTGTGCACGAGTGAACAAGTGAGAGTAAGTGAGAGAAGGAGCGCCTAAGAGTGAATACTTTGATTGTTTGCTCCACGTCTTGGCGATTTTTCAGCTGGCACAGCTATACCTCTCGACCCAA
>JAASFT010000436.1:0-19987 GCA_023333885.1 Globisporangium parvum
CGGTCGTACTGCAGTCGTTGTGCTGAGTGCAGCAGTCGTGGCCGAGAGTATCCGCGCGGACAGAGGAGCTGTCGAGGAGACTTGAGCAGTAGCTGGCAAATTGGCGAGTTTATTGAATGAAGTTATGCATAGACTAGAGTGCTTTGCTGTGCTATGAGCTGCTCCTGTGCGCTTCCCTGGTGTTGCTGAGCGCCTTGAGTCTTGGTCTTGAGCAGCGTGGCTCAGGAACCGACGTCGCTGGAGTGTCGAGCTTTGTGTCGACCACAGAGCCTTCGTCAACCATGAGAGTGCGCGTGTCTTGTGCGCGCGTCCGGTCGAGTGGATACACTGTACCACTGTCTGACTTTTTACCGTGGGGGTAGTTGACCTCGGAGGTATATCCCAGGGGTATTACCTCCGGGTCCAACCTCCAGGGTTGACCTCTGGAATGACATGTCGCTTACTCCGGCGCGCGCGTCGAGTCGATCGGAGCGCCTTGAGCCGTACGCGTGTCGCGGTGGTAGTAACAGAGCGTTGGATATCAGTGTTTGCGGTTCTCACGCGTTGTCTGCGGCTCACTGGATCTCGCGACATCCGGGGGTCGGTTCACCTCGGAGTCTCTTGGCATGTCGAGAGGCCGGAGGTTCTGGACTCATCCTCGTCGTAGAACGTGCGCGGGGTGCGTAATGGGTGGGAGAGAGCGCACGTCGGGTGGCGTGCCCGCGCTGTCGCTGGTTCGGGTCTCGATCTTGCAACGTCTCTCGCTTCCTTGGACGACGGAACCTTCATCGCGCAACCGGTTTCTTCGCCGCGCGCGAGAGCTGCTTGCTGGGTTCGGGTCACTTTGCAGTCGGGGGCGATCATGCGAGTTGCAGACACCGGGGCTCCGCCCCGTCCCCGGGACTCACATCGCCACAAAGAGCACAGATACACAGCCGACGGTTAGATCAAATGCGTTGCCACTCCCAAAACACAACTATTGAGGTCCACGTGCTTGCTATGCGCTGCCGTGCCAATGTGTATGTCGGTCTCATGCACGCAAACAGACATACTGGCAAAAGCACTCTTTCGCTCAAAAGCGACCGCGCGTGTGTCTGTTGTTGAGCCGACTTCGACACCACGTGCACGGCACTTGCACGACTGACTCGCGCACATATAGAGCCGAGCACAGTCAGAATCGCACACACACATATAGCACACAGGTGTGCGCATGGCAACATAGTACATTCGATGGTACCGTTGATGGGCGTCGGTGTCATGGTCGTCGAGCAGCAGCGGCACCAACGATCGCAACGAGCCATCAGTCTGTCATCCGCACTTGTCCTTGTCGTTGTCCTGCCAGTCGGCGTCACTACTCGGGGCCGACGGAGCAGTGCTTCGGGACGAGAGGGCACCGAGAGCGAGCGAGCACCGACGACCAACCTTGAGCGAGCAACAGCAGCGTATCATGGGTTGCTACGACCTGTCGTGTGCGCAACAATACACACAGGAAGAGGTCAGCATTTTTGGTGGTACTAATCAAGCGCATGAGATGGTCCATACTCAATTTCGCGCACATGCGCTCACCTCGATGTCCTCATGCGTGCCTTGCTCGATGATAGAACGGTTGGTAGAGTGAGCGGCGAGCGGCGAGTGTGCTGCAGAGTGCTGCTGTGAGCGGCTCAATGCGTGCGAGCGCCTTGTCATCCCTGCTACACACGATATTATCACACTTGAAAAGAGTATCGACTTGTGCAACTACTTTTGATCACAAATTTGGTCGAATTGCAAATATATCTGACCACTGAATGCAACCGAGACAGTATACATTTTGCAAGGTTGTGTGCGAGACGGCGCAAACGAGCGACAGATTGTGGTCAAACATAGTATATGCTGCTAATGTGTGCAAAATTTTAAAACACAATGTCAGAAGACGGCGAGATGGGACAGACGTGCGCGTATACGAAATACAAATCAATATCAAATCGAAAGGCGACCATAAAACAAGTCAGCGAGCACTGACAAAACGTCTTATCTAATGTATGCCTGATTGTTACGAGGTAGCGAGTAAATATGCAGAGACTACAAATGTGGAATCAGTGTCCATCACTTTGCCTTTCGCAGCTGTGTACACGTGTCAGACGCTGTTCGGAGACCGCAACTAAAGAGGCAATGCAAACAACACAGGCTGTGAGCACAGGAAGGGTTGTGGGTTCCATGTGCCTGTCGTCCTCCGCACTTCTACCATCATCTATTGCTGCAGCCAATCAAAGTATTGATGTGTGTGTATGTGGAGTGTGTGTCGACAGCAAAAGAGATTCAGTGAGTAGACATGGGCAGATTTGACGCACTCACACAACACAACGCAACACAAGCCACTCTATCTGTGTAGGCAATTGATTGTGTGAAGAACGTAGCTCATCACACCACCTCTTAGAAAGCCAATCTGAGCACATAACTCTTGTAAAGAGGCTTTGAACAAGTTGTGCGTATACAAATACACAGGTGTTGTCGTCGTGGATGTTTGCCAATACGTATAAAGTGCAGGCTAATGTGGGCTATGTTCACTCTACGATTATTGATGGGCGGTGAAACAACACAGCACAGCACAGCTCGTTTGTGTGGATAGAGCATTGATGTTTCACGCTATCAAAGACGCACTATGGGTGGTGTGTGTCTATGTAGTTGTTGCGGGTGTGATAGTGTTGGAATGAAAGAGTCTTTGGGAGGAGTGATGCGAGCTTGCTTTCGTGTTGCATTTCATGTTGATGAATAGCTAATGATACGATTATTTGGATTGTACATGTTCTTACAACGGTCTTGTCCACATTGACAAAGTGGACAAACAGAGACAATTTTGTGACGATCGCTTTATTTTCAGTTGTGAAGCAGCAGATTGCGTTTTCAGACCGCATGGGGTTGTAAATTACAAATGTGCGCACATCGATTCAATGAGAATGAGAATGAGAATGAGAATGAGAATGAGAATGAGAATGAGAATGAGAATGAACGAGAGGACTTCAATTTGGAACTTTGCCTTTTGCCGTTTGAAATCGAGATCGAGTGCATTGACGATCGGATCGAGCGAGATCGAACGCCAGATCTCTCGCATGAGCTGCTGCGAGCTGCTGGTAGATGATAGGGACGATGACAACGACGACGCTGTCGATGACATGACGTCGCTCAGCTGCTACTACTGCTGCTATAGGCAACGTGTCACAGTGCCTCTTCCTCGACGCATTTGCACTTTTGCTCGCGCCATCATGATGATCAATGCTCTCGAATGCGAACGTCAACGAACGCTTGCACGTGTGAACGAGTGTGTGGTCCAAAGACTCGACTGGCTGACGAGCAGTAGCAATAGCAGTCGCAGCAGCACACAGAACACGACGATGCCGCTCGAACATCTCAGCGTGCGTATCACGCCAACACACGAGTCAATCAATGCACACGAGCTCTGCCCACATGCGCTGCATCCATCCATCCATCCACTCGTGCACTCCGACGACATAGCGTGACGCTTCGTGGGCCTCGCACTGTCACTGTCGTCACGCACGCATCTCCACGCGCTCGAGCAGCAGCAGCAGTCGTATCGCAGCAGCTGGATGAACAAACGCACCACGCACGCGATCCATCCATCATCTACTCGTCGCTGCTTGCTCAACACGTCGCCCACTCTGCTCACACTCACACCCACAAGCACAAGACGATCGCAAAGGCCGTCGCAGGGCCAGGGACAGGAACAGGAGCATACAGGAACAGGAGCATGGGACCTCACATGAGTCGCGTACGCACCATCACCACCTTCACCCTCACCCTCACCAGTCCATGACCACTCACTCGTCTGTCTGTCTGACTGGCTGTCTGTCATCCAATGTCGTATCAGTCTCGCTACCAATGTGTCTGTGTCTAGTAGTAGTTGCTCCGGATGTACTGCTCCGACGTGCGGCGGTTGCGCGCGACTTCGTTCGCGAGCAGGTGGTTCGCGTACAGCGCCTGCAGTGCCTTCATGCGCTTCGTGCTCAGGTACAGCGGCCGGCCGCGGCGGATGTTGATGTCCTCTTCGCCAAACATGTCGAGGTACGGTGACCCAAAGTACGAGCTGCGCGGGCCAAAGACTAGGAGCACGGACGACGACCGAATGAGGAAGAACAGCCCCACGCCGCGGCCGCACGTGATCGCGTGGTACGTGCACGCACCCATGTTGTCGCTGCGACGGCGGCAGCACTCGGACCCGGCGCACAGCACTTCGCCGCATGCGAGGCACAGCGCCGGGTTCTCCACCATGCGCCACGTCTGCTTGCACTTGCTCTTCCCGAGCACTTCGCAGTGCAGGTCCGTGTACAGCGCCGCGAGGCGCGTGAGCCGGATCGTCGCGACGTACAGCCGCGTCACGCCGTTCGCGTCCTGGGTGCGGCGGAACGGCAGCGCCGGCATGCGGTCCAAGTTGCTCTGCACGACGTGGCGCGGCGTGACAGCGCCAGTCCAAGCTGGAGCGTCGTCTCCTGCGATGCCAGCACCCGAGGTGGCGGCGCCGGTCACGCGGTCGAGCGCTTCGAGGAGAGCGTCGACGTGGCCTGTCTGCTCGTACGTGCGCTGGACGTCGGCCGGGATCGCCGCAAAGCGCGTGCGCTGGAGCTGCGTCGCCGCGGCGTCGAGGTACGCGAGCAGCGCCGCGTCCTCCCGCACGTGGTCGATCGTCGGGACGCCGAGCTGCTGCGAGAGGTCGTAGAAGTTCGTGCTCAGACGCAGCGAGCTCACAAAGTTGGCGCACCACGACGCGTCCGGGTCGTGCTCGCCGCGGAAGAACGCGCGGCAGAGCAGCGTCACTTGCCGCATGAACACTGCGCACGCCGACTTGAACACGTACAGCAGCTGGTACCCGCGCAGACGCGTGTGCGGACGACGGACGCCGCCGTGCGTCTGTGCCGCCGCGTCGCCACTCGGTGGTGAAGACGGCGCCTCGCGCTCGGCCGCGACGAGGTCGACGCCTGCGAGCGCGCTCCAGCGGTCCATCAAGTGCTCGAGCGCGCGCTGCATCGCCACGTCCTCCTCAGTCGTGCGGCCGCCACTCGCCATCGGCGCGTCGTCTCCGCCAGTCGCGACGGAGGCTGCCGCAGAGCCACTGCAGACGCCGTCGAGGTGCGCGTCTTCGTCGCTCGGCTCTTCGGCCGGCACGCGCGCGAGCTGCACGAGCACTTGCGCCATGTGCAGCACGCAGAACGACCGGAGCGTGCGCAGGATCTCGGCCTTGGTGTGCACCATGCTGCTGCACACCGCGACGCTCAGGTACAGCAAGTCCTGCCCGAGGATCGGCTGGCCGAGCTCGAGCGGCGGACCGCCCACGAGCGCGTTCTCCCACTCATCCGGCGACAGCTGCAGGCGCAAGTTCGACTGGATCGGCGCCACGAGCGCGTGGTAGAACTCGAGCTTGCGGTTCGCGCAGAGCACGTGCACGCGCCGGAGCGCGCGGAGTAGCACGTTCAGCTTGCTGTCTTCCTTTGGCGAGAACGGGTCCAACTGGCTGTCGACCGACTCGGGCAGCGACACGGCCAGTCGCGTCTTCATGCACGCCACCGGCGCGTTCAGGAGCGACGTGATCGCGAGCGACGAGAACGCGTTCGTCGGCGCCGTGGGCAGACCGTTCGGGCCACGCGCAGCGCTCGCAGACGCACTCGCTTCGAGCGAGTAGATCGCAGACGAGATACCGCTGAGCTGCACGCTCGTGATCGTCGACGCCACGGCCGACCAGATCACGTGCGCGAGCTGCGGACCCGTGTTGAGGAAGCCGCTCGTGAGCGCGCTCATGGCCGCCGCAACGTTCGGCACGTCCGGCTGGAACCGCAGCAGCGTCTCGAGGAACGAGAGCGCAAACTGCTTCATCGCGCGCACGTCTTCGCGCGACCGCGCGCGTCCGAGCTCCTCGTCGCTGTCGCCGCACTCGTCGTCGTCGTCGTCGTCGTCGCTGCACTCGTCGTCGTCCTCCTCCATCTCGATCGCCTCCAAGCGCGCCGGGAGCTCGTCCGAGAGCCACCGCAAGATGCTCGCAGTGTCCTGTTTTGACTGGAACACGCGCTCGAGCGACGCGCGGTCGCGCTCGCGGTCCTCGAGCGTCAGCTCGCCACTCAGCGGCACGTACGGCACGACCATGGAGCTCAGCGCTTGGCAGAGCGGACAGAGGAACTCGCCAAAGTGCGCGTCGAACGCCACGTTCGACTGGCTGTGCTCCAAGTTGAACCGCGACTGCGCCTTGACCGACTCAAAGTACTTGCGCCAGCAGTGCAAGTGCACTGCGTGGCCGCAGAGCGAGAGGTAGATCTGCGGCGGGAACGCCGGCTCTTTCGCGACTGCCTCGCCACTGCCATCTGCGCTGTCGTCGGACTGCGCGAGGGCATGCGCCGTCACGTGGCTCATCTGCGAGTGCCCAATGTACATGATCGGGTCGTCCTTCTTCTTCTGTGAGCAGATGATGCAGTCCGGCACAGGCGGCGGACGGTACACGATTGTCGCCCCGGCCGTGCTGTCGTGTTGCCCCGAGCCGTCACTCACGGCGTCGCTGCTGCCGCCGTGTGCGGCCATGGCGTCGTCGTCGTCGTCGTCTTCTTGCATGTCGGCAAAGATACTCGACTGCGCAAACGCCTTCTGCCGCGCCATCATCGCTTCGATCGCGCGCTTCTGGTGGAGCTTCTTGAGCTCGGCCTTGGACAAGCCGCTGTCGTCGACGGTCTCGTCCGGCTTCTTGCTCTTCGAGAACAAGATCGGCGCAACGAACGCGTCAATCGTCGAGTCCATCGCGGCGAGTTCTTTGAGGATCCAGTAGATCGCAGAGATCGTCGACTTGGACGTGTCAAAGTCGTTCTTCGCTTGGTCGCGCGCAAACGTCGCCAAGAGCGAGACGACGCTCAGGTCCTGGACTTCGGAGATGTCGCCCTGGTCGCTGCTGCAGACAGCCATCGCCACAACAATGTTAGCGTTCTCAGGTCCATCTCCCACACGCGTGCTCCGATCCATGCAACTGGACGTACTCGCTGCTCATCTGGACGTCGCTCTCGCTCTCGCGCGCTGCCTGGCGCCGCACGCGCTTCTTGCCGCGCCAGTCGTCGTCTTCTTCAAACGTGTCGGCGCCGCTGCGGAAGAGCGCAAGGACTTTGCGCTTCTTGCTGTCCGAGAGGAGCGCGTCACTTGCGCGCACGCGGTGACTGCTGTGCTTGAGCACGAGCACCATGATGTTCACGAGGTGGAGCACCCGAAGCACGACGGTCAAATTCGTGCGCTTGCGCGCTGCGCTACTCTCGAGCGTCGCGTCTTCGAGCAAGAGGCGCAAGATGCCGATGAACCCTTTCTCCAAGACCATGAACCGGATCGACGACAGACTCGCGTGACCAGGTGGGAGCTGCTCGACCATCGGGATCGGCGCGTCCTCGACCTTCCACGTCTTGAACAGCGCCTCTTGGCGCGCAAACTGCGCTTTCTCGTGCCCCGAGCGGCTCAAGTGGTAGAACCCCGGGTCGTACTCGCCAAAGAACTCTTTCTTGAGCACGTACTTGTTCGGCTCCATGACCCCGCCACCATCGTTTGCGCCGTCCCCACCTGGCAAGAACGGCGACATGAGCGACGACCGCTTCACTTGCACGTCCGCGACTTCGTCGAGGATGCGCTCGACGCGCGCCAAGTGCTGCTTCTTATGCTGCGCCGCGACGCCGCCAAAGACTGTCGAGACCATGAACGACGTCTGGTCCAAGAGCTCGGACAAGCGGCACGGGTGCTGCGTCAAGCGGTGGATGATCTCGCGCCGGAGCACAATGTCGTGCTCTTGCATCACATTGAGCGGTGGTGGGAGCTCCGTGACGATCCAAATGAGCTGCAGCAGCGCGGCTTCGAGCACCGTCACGAGCTTGTCGTCGTCGCCGCCAGTCGGGAAGTCGCGCGAGAGACTGCTGCGGCTGTTCTTGAGACTAATGAGCCACTCGGAGAGCCCAAAGCGGTCAAAGTAGATCGTAAAGAACTTGCGAAAGCCGACGATGCTCGTGCTGATCTGGAGCAAGAACAGGTCCAAGTCGCGCAGCTCGCTGCACCACGGCGGGCTCATGTAGTTCACCATCTGCCGGTGCATCGACTGGCCATTGCGGATCCACAAGCCGCTGTGGATCTGCGCACAGAGCACGAGCGTCCGGAGCGGGTACTCCATCAAGCCGTAGATCAGCAGCTCGCGCTTGTGCTCAAAGTTCGTCGCTTCGTGGTCCATCGCGTCGTCCGCGGCGCTGTAGAACCGCAAGATCGAGTCTTCGACAAACGCTTTCCACGTCGTGAGCCACGACGGCGACGACGACGGCGCTGTGACGCTCGAGCCGGGGCCGTAGTACAGACTCTCGAGCAAGAAGCTCGCAAGCAAGCTGTGGAGTGGGTAGTGGAACGACACTGGCTGACTCGCAACGTCAAACTTCACAATCTGCTCCTGTCGCGCACCCATGAGGTACCCAAACGGCGGCGTGTGGAGCTGGAGGACAGACGCCGCCATGCCGGACATGTCGAGCTGCTCCCAGAAGCAGTCGAGGACGTTGTGGATCATCGCTTGCTTGCTCGCGTCCGTGTCGTCCGTGTTCCGCAGCCCTTTCACGAGCTGCGAGAGCAGCTTCGTGATCGTCGAGTGGAACGAGAACGCAGTGAACCACAGGTCTGTCTCGAACGTCACGTGCGCATGGCCGTCTTGGATGCGCACTTGCGGGTCGAGGCCCTGGACCTGCCGCAGCGCGTCGAACCACTTGCGCAAGAGGTCTTTCGTCAATAGGATCTCGCTCGCGACGCTCGGGATGTTAAAGACGTAGCCAATGTTGTCCGTCGTGAACGTGTAGCGCCGGAACTTGAGCAGCGAGTGGTCGCAGTCGAGCGTGCGCGAGTGGCGCGCAACCGCTGGCGGCACGAACCGCGCACTCGCTGCGACCACAGCCGAGAGCTTGCTCGACTTGGCGAGCTCGAGCGCGACGTTGAACGTATCCAAGAGCATGTCCAAGACGCCGGTGGTCGCCAAGTGGCTCACAATCGACGGCGTCGTGAAGATCTGGACGCCGTACTGGAAGAGCGACTCGTCGCGCGTGCCAATGCCGCAGAAGTACTTGGACATCATGCGGTTGTACACTTTCGCAAACACGACCGAGAACTTGAGCTTCGGGTCCTTGTCGCCCTGGAGCTTCAGGTACAGCTCGTACAGCTCCAAGACGCTCTCTTTCCGGAAGTACGGGTCCGAGAGGAACAGGACCTGGAGCGGCTCCTTTGGCGCCGACCTCGGGTTCGACGTGTCAAAGAGCTTGCCGTAGAACAGACTCAGGAGCGGCTTGGAGAGCGAGCCGATCTGCTTGATCCAGCGAATGACATGGAGCAGCACGCTCTCGTCGTGCACGTGCTGGTCGTCAACGACGCACACGTGCCAGCCCTCGGTCTTGAACGCTTGCATGAGCGTGAGCGCATCGCGCAGCGAGACGTTCGCGGCGACGATCTCATACCCGTTCGAGTCGACGCTCCGCACGAGCTCGCGCGGGTCGGGGATGCGCTTCTCCGTCAGCGACTGCACGAGCTCTTCGTCCGAGTGCACGTCGTCGTTGCACATGCGCACGTGGAAGAGCGGGAGGTCGCCTGCGTTGCTCCCAGTGCCGTGGAGCTGCGCGGCGTACCTGCGCTGGAGCTCGCGGCCATGCGCATCGACGCGCTCGCAGTCAAACGTGTCCATCGACTTCTTCGCCATCTCGACCATGAACAGCACGATCTGCTCAAAGAGCGCGTCTGCGAGACTGAGGAGCGCCTGCGGCAGCCCTGACGGCTCGTCGCTCGCTTCGCCGGGCGTTGCGTCGCCGTCGGTCTCCGCGCGGTCGCCGTGGTAGATGCAAAAGCCGTCCGGGTCCCACGCTTCGCTGTCGCCGCAGTCGCAGCAGCCGCCAGGGAACGTCCGGTGGAAGAAGATGTCGTGGCCTTCGTGGTTCCCGTTGCGGTAGCACTGGAGACAGAGCACGCACGTCTCGTCGAGCTGACACGTCTTGCAGTTGAACGCAATGTCGTTGCGCTGGAAGACGTAACCGCAGAGCCCGTGCGACGACGTCTTTGGCTCAAACTGCTGGAAGAACGCGTCGCGCGGCACGACGGTCTTGTACCGGTTCGCAAGCTCGCGCTCGCTCTTGCTCACGGCTGCGCGCGCGAGGTGTGGGTGCGTCGTGGGATTGTGTCCGCTTGCATGCTGTTGCAAGTGCTGCGGATCGAGCGGCGGTGACGCAGGTGAGAGCGACGGCGACGGATACGGCGACGGTGACTGCGGTGTGAGGTGGCTCTGGTCGGGCGTCGTGTCGCCGCTGAGCAGCGACTCGGGCGCCTCCACGTCGCCTGTACAGTGCGCGAGCAGGATCGCATCGAGGAACGCGGGCACGAACGCGGGCTCGATCGCGCGGCGCACGACCTGCTGGACGAGCAGTGGCAAGAGCGCGTCGTCGTGTGTGAGCACCTCGCGCGGCTGTGCGCGCAGGAAGCGGAGGAACTCGCGCGCGTCCTGCGTCGGGATGGCCGCCATGAGCTGCTGCTGCTGCGTGCGTGCGAGCGACTACGACTGTGACTGTGGTGTGACTGACTGACTGCCTGCTTGTGGGGGCGGCGACTCGCAACAACTATCGCGAGCGAGTGACAGCAGGAATGTATGCACCCACACGAATCGTTTTGAACGGCTCGAGAGTTCATCTAGTATGTGCAGAGAAAGGTCTGATCGATACGCCATCTCCCTCGATTCAAATGCGAGTATACAAACTAATGAGACAAAAGCGAACAAGCAAATGTGCGAGGCAGCGCGACTTCGTCCTCTGTATAATCGCAAATCCTCTGCAAAACGCACTTGATGCGCACGCAACATACGAAAAGCAGCACGATTGCGAGAATCACCCAAGCCCGTTTGCTCCATTCCTACAAACCGCTTCGTGTTTCTATGAAACAGGAGAATTCTGTGCTTGCTTGGATATATAGAGGATCCTAGCACAGACGACACTCGAACTTCGAGTTTCTCAAAAGATGGACCGTACGAGTGTTTGTGCCCAAAACATGGACCTAACTCACGAAAAGATGGACGAACAACCAAAAATTCAAGAACAATATTTGAAATACGTCGTTTCACAACATACAATCTGATGCTGGGATCTTGACCATTTGAGCCGGGCGAGGCTGAAGAAGATCCGGTTACCCAGGCTGACTAAAGACTCTGTGGATGCCTTTTCGACCTTGGATAATATCTTGAGCGTCCTTTGGAGGTCCTTGAGCAACCTTGAGCGTCATTGGACCAAAGATAGGGGTCAGTGCTTGCTGGTACACCCACGCCATGCATCCTCCATATTGCATCTACTGAATTGGGTGGGTGTCAGGTTGTGCGCGTCATTTTTAGAGTGAAACGAAAGAGGTCATATGGACCCAGATATCGTGAGCGTAAGAGCCCAGCATTTTCCATGACCTGGGTTGTATTTTGGAGTTATCCTCCAACCTATTTTGAGTGCCAGAAGTGTGACCGCCAAGAGAAATTGCAAAGCGACCCAGAAAAAATATGATATATATGATATATTTACACTTCGACCATCTCTATCGTCCTTCGTTTGCCCTTCCATCTTGTGACAGCAGGGTTGGTAGTATAGAGCATGAGCTAGGTTCAGGCACTTATGTGATATAGCAACTCGACGGAGCGACAAGTGACTCGCTGCACGCTAGAGAGATAGTCCAAGATCAACCGCAACGCCTGCTTTGACTACCCGATAGGCCAATTGCAATGGTCGTGACGACAGGCCTTCGTATCCTATGTTGTCAGGTCCCCGAATTCAACGACACCTGGTCGTCGAATCCCAGGACGCCAGATCCCGGGGTCTTATGATGCTAGGTCTTGGACCCCTTACACATTCGGACCTGGCGACAAGGACACCATACCATTTTAACAACTTGCTCGTACCGGGAAAAAGAGAGTCTCCATATTGAGTTAACGAGTGAGAGTGAGAGTGAAAGAACGAATATATTGACTGGCTGCTCTACATCTTGGCGATTCCTTCTTGCTTTGCAAAATTTCTCACCTTACTCAGAAAGAACTTATGAAATGGACACACTTTGTGAGGGACACTGTCTAGAAGAACAATTGCCTGGCGATGCATAGGGTTTGTGCAAGGGCATCTGTGTGTTGATTGCAGTGCACAGGAACTGGCTCGACCCAGGTTGGCGCTTTCCCTTCGCCTTTCCTGTTGTGGTTGTTGGTAACCTGCGCCAGCTTGATCACACTCACCTACGCTGTTCCAAATCAAATGACCTAGCAAACGGCATCACCGTTTTGAGAGTCCGATCATATAGCTAGGTTTGAGTTAAAATGACTATATGTTGATCGTTCAGTGCAGTCCGTACACTTCCTAGCTCGTCCTACGCCCAGCGTTCCCCGTCGCTTGGTCTTTGGTTTGTTTATGAAGAGCAAAAAATACAACATACGACCTCTTTACACAGCAATCTACGACGCCACAGCCAATGTATTAGCCTGTCGACTTCTCACCGCCGCGCCACCAGCCCCAGTTACCACACTTGGCTAGTCAGACAGGACTCCTAGGGAGACTAAGTCATTTCTCAACAACGAAATATCAAATTTTATGTTTGGAAAGACGTTTCTCAAATATTGTTCTTGAATTGTAGGTTTTTAGTCTCGTTCGTGAGAAATGTCCATGTTTTGGGACACCAACACTCGTACGGTCCACATTTTGAGATAACTCCGGTCGCGCGTTCTCATCGATGTGTGCGCTCAACCTGTCTGTCTCTGTTGACTGCTTGTTGTTACAGTTGTTGGTGGTGGTGTGCGCACGACTTGCTTGCTCGCTCGCGTGAGCAGCAGCGCCGCGTGAAAGAAGAGCGGTCTTCATCTTGACCCCGTAGCGTCGTGAGAATGAAGGTGCGCCGTCCGAAGTATCACGGATTGAGCTTTGCGGTCTAGCGCCGCCATCGCGATGTGCAATCGAAAGTATAGGTCGAATCAGGTCCGACGCCAGTCACGCCAGGTACCACAACACAACTCAACCGAACTGCAAGCAGTTGACCCTGCCGCTCCTCCGATAAGACACTCGCTGTCATCACTACACTCGCTCTCGCTCTCGCTCTGCTAGCTTCGAGCGTCTCGCGTCTGCCAGCCACTCGGTTGTTCACATGCTGTCCTTACATCTTGTGCGACCGGAACACGGTCTCGCCCATCTTGATGCTGAACTTCTTGCCGCGGAGCTGCTCGAGCGTCGCGTCGGCCGACGACGGTACGCCGCTGGAGCCAGCACCGCCAGCCATGCCCGAGAAACTGCGCTTGCCGCCGATCCCGTCGCGACCGAGCGCGCCAGCCGATGCGCCACTGGCGCCAGATGACGGTGCTCCTGCTCCAGACAGCGACGGTCCTGCGGACGACCGCCCAGTCGCTGCGAGCTGCCGGTTCCTGCTCTCCTCCATCATGAGCCGCAAACTCTCGTAGCCACCGGCCCAGTTCACTGGCTTGTCCTGCACAGTATGAGCGACTGCGATCGGCGTGGTCTCGCCCCAGATCTTGCGGTACAGCACAAGGAGCGCGACGCGAAGGCGCTGGTCCACTGCAGTCGTTGCGTTCATGAGCTTCCAGAGCTCTTCTGCGACGCGGCGCGCCGACGTGCTGTCGTCTCGGAGCTTCGACAGGTTCGGTGCGCCAAAGAGCTCGAGCACCTTGTCTTTCTCCGGGCTCTTGAGCACAAACGCAGTTGGGTCGCGCATCTGGATGTACGTCATGAGCCCGAGCGTGTAGCTGTGGTCCCACGTCGCGAGCACTTGCGTCGCGACGCTCGGTGGGAACCCACGGATGCAGTTGAGACAGACTTGGATACTAAAGAGCCGCACACCCGGGGACTCCTCCACTTGGAGCAAGCGGCAGACCCAGAGCAGCGCAGCAGTCGGACCAAACACGTGCGCGAGGCGATCTGCTGCTCCTGGTCCGCGCTTCGCAGTGCTGTTGCTGCTGCTACTGTAGCTGCTCGTAGGAGCACGCACTGCGCCATTCGACCCCGTGCCGTGGCTGCTGGTGCTGCTCACGCCAGTCGGGTCCTCGGCAAAGTACAGACGGAGGATGCACTCGATCGCAGCTTTGCGCACGACGTTGATGTGCTTTGGCGCCGCGTAGTCGTGAAAGTTCACGAGCGAGGCGTCGCAGCGGCCGGCAAGGATCAAGTTGCAGAGCGCTTCGAGACAGCAGACTGTGATCGTCTTGCGGTAGCTCGGCTGCACTTGGTCGTAGTGCAAGTACCGCAGGATCTCGCTCACGACGCTCGAGTCGCCGCTCGAGTGCAATGGCCGGTCGACACTCAGCAGCGAGAGCGACAGCACGATGCTCCCGACGTAGAAGCAGTCGTCCGCGACCTGCGACTGGTCGTCCATCTCGACGTAGTTCTTCGAGTTGTCGTTCTCCGTGAGGAGCTGGAGCAAGAACGTCTCGATTTCCGGCGGCGACTTGCCGTTCTGCGCGCGAATGAGCGCCAGGGCACGCGGGACGGTCTTCTTGATCTCGTACTCGCCGGCGGCGTAGTCCTGGACTTGGATCTGCTTGCTCGAGATCGACGCTTGCTGCGCACCGAGCGCCTCTAAGATGACTTTGCCGCCGGACGGGACAAAGTAGTTGGGCAGCGGCATGTCCGTCGCGCGGTCGAAGAAGTGCTCCTTGAAGATCCGGAAGAGGTTGTGCATGCCCTTCCAGATCGGCAGCTGCGTGTTCGCGTTCGTGAGCGGCGCATGGATCGACTGCCAGATCCCGAGCGACAGCGCCGCTTCAGCGCGCAGTCGGCGCGAGTGCGTCGTAAGCCCGCTCATGCACTCGGTCAGGACGCGGCACGACATGACGTTCGGCTTTTCGTGCGGCTGGTGGAAGAGCGCGAGCGCACGAGCCGCGTGGACGCGCGAGCCGACGCGCTTGTCGGACAAGAGCTGCTCCATCCAGTTAAAGTCCGGCTGGTGCATCACCACGTGCCGGAGCCACGAGCAGCCCGAGTCGATCTTGACCCAGTACACTGGCGTGTCGTTCAGTCCCATGCCGGGGCCACCAACGGAGACCGAGTCGTCCGGATCCGCGAGTCCCTGGCGCTTGCGGCGTTTCTTCCGGACCTTCGAGTGGCACGGGAAGTCCCACTTGTGCCGCTTGCTCTCGATGCGCTTCGTGTACGAGTACTCGCTCGTGTCTTCGACAATCGTGATCGAGATGAGGCCGGTGTAGAGCTTCCCGCCTGGCGGAACCTCTTGCTGGATCACAATCTCCGCTTGCGTCTGCTTGCGGTTGTACCAGTACCCGACCGTGAAGAACGGCATGCCGGCTTCGAGGATCCACGAGCTCAAGAACGACTTGGTGAGGTCCTGGCCCGCTGCACCGGCGATCGCTTTCACGCCTTTGAGGAACGACAGCGTCGACAGCGGCTCTGGCGATGCTGCGCCAGTCGTCGACGCTGCTTTCGACGCCGCTGCGCTGTCCGCGTCGCCTGCTGCCGCGTCGTCGTCGCCGACACTGCGACTCACCGCTTTCTTCTCGTCGCTGGGCTCTGCGTCGTCTTTCGCCGCACTCGCCGTCGTGTCCGAGGCCGCGACGTCTGTGCTATTGCCAGCAACGACGCGCTGGATCGCGATCGCAAGTGTGTTCGCGTTCACGCGCTGCTCGATCATGTGGAGCACGAGCGGCGCTTTGACTTCGAGAAACGGCAGTGACGACGGGTCGTACTCGGCGTAGACGTCGACTTCGGACGACAGTAACGCGGGCGAGTAGTGATCCGCCGTGAGCTCCATCGTCGTGAGCGCGTCCATTGCGAGCTGGATGCGGTAGCCGTACTCCTCTTCGCCGTAGATCGACCGCACGTACGTGTTCACGAGGTGGCCGATGATCCCAATGAGCACCCACGCGTCTTTCGTGGTCTGAATGCCGACGGCCCCGCCGATCCAGCTCCCCACGAGCGCCTTCACTTGCGCGAGGTGCGACGGTAAGTCGCGGTCAATGATGCGCGGGCCGTGGAGGAGGCTCTTGTCGAGGAACGAGCAGCCCGCGTACGCCTGGATCTCCTCGGGCGGGTCTTCGACAAACACTTGCTGGTACGTCTTGAACGGGTACTTGGCGTTCAGGCTCTGCTCAAAGTACGTCATCGTCGACGACAGCTTCGACGTGCAGTACACGACGTCTTCAAAGTACTCGGGCAGCGCAAAGTGCGTCATGCGCGCCATCTCGGGCGGCACGTATAGGCGGAACGGACCGACTGCGAAGCCGATCGACGAGCAGTTCGTCTTGGTGTTCACGACGTACCGGAACGACCGGAACTGGCCGTCAGGGTCGACGACTTGCTGCACCATCTGCCCACTGCTCACAGCGACGCACCAGTACGGCACCGTGATCTCCAAGCGCATCGGGCACGTGTCGCGGAGCGTATCCCGGCACGGCATCCACGTCCGCGCGCCGTCGCAGAGCCCGCCGAACGGACCGCAGTACGTGTACATGTGCGGCGACCGCTTCGGCTGGTGCTCGTCGGGCAGGACAAAGCGCATGCCGCCCGTCGGGTCCTGGATCTCGTACTCGATGCGCACGACGAGCGGCTTGAAGCCTGTCGAGCTCTTCGGGAGCTTGTCAACGTCCCACTGGTCGAGCACGAGCTTGCTTGCGTCGTCGTCGTCGTCGCTCTCGTCGTCGTCGTCGTCGTCGCTGTCGTCGTCGTCGCCATTGTCGTCGTCGTCGTCGTCGTCGTCGTCTTCCCCCTCTTCCTCCTCGTCGCGCTGCTTGCGTCGCTTGCGCTGCTTACGCGCTGCTTTCTCGGCTGCGAGCAGATCTGCTTCAGAGAGCGGCAAGATGTGCACGTCGCGCGGCATCTGGACAATGAGCTCGCCCTCTTTCGACGCGACGATCGCGCCGCGGTAGAACAGATCAAACGCAGCGAGGTCGCGGTACGCTTCGTCAACGACGTCGTCGAGGAAGCTGAGCTGCTCAAACACAGCGTCGTGGCCGTTGACCTGCACGCGCTTGACGCGCAGCTGCCGCACGTGGAGCCGCACGACCTTGAGCATCTCGGCTTTCGGCGCGAGCACGACTTCAGCCACGCCTGCGACGGACTTGCCGAGCACGTTGACGTTCAAGAACGCGCGCTGCTGGAGGTACTCATAGTCGCGCATCATCGTGCTACGTGCGTCTGCTGCCGGCGTCGCTGCGTCTGCTCCTGCGCTCGTCACACACACGCACACACGCACGCACAACAACAGCAGCAGCAGCTCTGCTACTGCGAGCTTCGCATCAAGCGTGTGTATGTGTGTGGTGTTTCATGACGAAGCAGCGACGCCGCATTTTGTTCGAATGGTTTTATGCGATTCGACTCGAGGGATTCGAATGTGTGCACTGCAGCAGTCCTTTCGATACAAAGAGTGTGCACATACATTCGGCGCACCTTCTAGTACCACCCTCAGTTTCGGCACACAATTATGCGTTCGTGCAACTTTCACGCGACATCGTCACGTTGGCTTCTCAAGGTTCAAGACCGCGATGAGGCGCATACTGAAACGAAGTGCGAACTGGACTGTCGCTGCCCGTGTCACAAGCAACGTGAAGGTGAGAAATCGTCGCGGCCTCGCCGACCAAGCAGCAGGTCCGAGCTTCAAGCGACTGCGACCGCCTGAGCGCGAGTGGTGGTGCGTGTGTGAGAGGCAGAGAGCAACGAGAGAAGCCGCCGACGTGCCCGCAGCTCGCTCGCGCCCACGTGCGCGCCGAGGTGCCAGACGCTGCGCCTCTGTCGTCGATTCCAACTCGCACCCGACCGCAATGATCGGTGGTGCCGTGCGGTACGTCTGTCTCTAGCTCCATGCGAGTGCATTCATGTGCTTGCTTGCTTGCTTGCTTGTGCGCGCGACTGACGGACGGACGTGTCGATGCCTGCTTGCGCGCGTGCGCTGCTGCTACGATCGATGGCCGACTCGGCAGATGGGCAACGAGCAAAGTGGACGAGAATGTCGTGAGTCCAGTCGCGAGTCGGCTCGCCAACTCGGTCGCGAATCCGTTCGTCATGAGCTACTTCATCTGGGAGCGCATCAAAGAGATGACGCCGCAGCGCGCGCGTGACCTCACGCGGCTCTTCTCGACTGCCGTCGCGAACGCAGTCAGTGTGTTTGGCGCCGAGAAGGGTCAGGCGTTCAAAGCCTCGACGCAGGTGCGTCTCTCGAGCTGCTGGCGATGTGGATGAATGAACGACTCTACCAGATCCACTCTCACTCACACACATGGCCCCTCTGGCCACGCACTTGCTCGACAGCGCCTCCAAGACGAGTTTGTCGGCGCGGCGGTGTCGCGTCAAGGCCGCGAAGTGCTCTTGAACACGGTCGCGACGGCGTCGAAAGTCGCGCAGGCGCTCAACACGCCCGAGACGAAAGCCGCGACGACGCAAGTGGTTGAGACGCTGCAGAGCGTGATCGACTTCTTTGCGAGCGAGCCGGGGCGGAAGGTCGTTGCGACTGCGGGCGAGTGTCTGAACCAGCTCTGCGACGTCGCTGCGTCGCCCGAGTCGTCGATCTTTCTCGCCGAAGTCGCAACAAACGTCTGCCACGCGCTTGACGCCGAAGCGCAGCGCCGCGATGCCGAGCTCGACGCTGCGAGCGACGCGAAACAGCAGCAGCAGCGCGCGAGCGACGTGAGCGAGATGGAAGAGAAGCCAGGCATGGCGCCGCCGTCGCCAACGTCGTCAGCAGCCGACACGGTGTTTGAGACCGAGTCGAACGTGTCCGAGACGCCGCACTTTGGCCGCTCGCGCACGAGTTCGCGCGCTGCGCGCTTGGTCGATGTGCACCGCCGTCGTACAAAGCGGACCGAGCCGAGTGCGTCGCGGTCGGCGCGCATTGAGAAGGAGGTGCTGCTGAAGATGGGCGTGGAGCCAGCGATGATTGGCGAGATCCAGCGCATCCTCGACACGATCGCCGCCGATGAAGAGACTGCGCTGATGCGCATTGAAGACGCTGCGGGCATCCACTCGAGCGACGACGACGGGTTCACAGACGACGACGACGGCGCCGAGTCGACGATCTCGTTTGCATTTGGGATCCGCTCGCCGTCGCCGCCGCCGTTCGAGGCGCTTGACGCAGACGACGAGCAGAAGACCGACGACGCCGAGCCGGCGACTGGCACGGTCCTGCCCGAGTGGCACGAAGAGCCGCTGCGCCAAGCGCTGCGGCGCCGCCACGTGCGCGACGCAGAGCGCGTCGCAGAGCGCAACACGTACGCGAACCAGGCACAAGCGATTGCGGCTGTGCTCACGGAGCGCACGGCGCGCCATGGGACACTCGCGCCTGCCGACGCACTGGCGTGCCGCGCGATCAGCCAGATGATCGTCTACTCCGTCGCGTGCATCTTGCTCATGGTCGTCTACTACGTCTACCGCGCGCTCTTCCCGCGCGACTACTAGCAGCTTGAGTCCCACTCCATCCGACGATGGCATCACGCGTTGCGTGGCGTGACGTTGCGCGTTGCAGGTGCCCACGTCCATGCGACGACTGCGTGTCGCTGCAGCTAGCGCTTAGAGCTCATGCCAATCCAACCGGCGAACGAACAGAGCGGCATTCGCAGTGCCGCGAGGCGCAGAGCAGACCTCCTTGCCTTTCGGTACGACGTGTGCCACTGGCTCACGCAGTCGTGTGCAGCACATGCAGACAGAGCGACTGCGAGAGTGAACTGCTGGTGCTGCTGCCCACTGAGTGCCACCACACGACTGCAGGGCTCTCACCCACGTTCATGACACTGATGCACTAGCGACATCTCATTCCCACGCACTGACTAATGGATGAGCAACGATGGCTCGGACAGCTAGGTCGGTCAGAGCTCACCGTCCATCTTTCTCTTCTAGCTCAGCGGTGGGTACTGCCTCGTGTCAGTTGGGAGTGGACAGCCGTATCGGAGCGCCGAGAAGCGCACTGCAAAGTACTTGGGGCACAAGTGGTTGTCTTCGAGCGTGACTCTGCGCAGTCGTGAGGCTGGCGGAGTGGCGGGCGA
>JAASFT010000437.1:0-19973 GCA_023333885.1 Globisporangium parvum
GCGATCTTGCGGCTTTCGTGTGCAGGTGTAGCCACACCGCACATCACGGCTCGCGCGATTCGTGTTGTCAAGTCTTGCAGCAGTGGACATCGCGCGCTCGATCGATGGTCCACAAGGCATGCAATCCTACAGGCGCTGCGCAGTGTGAGCTCACGAGCGCTCGGATCAAGTGCGTCCGACTATCAAGTCTCGACACCACCGATGCTACTCACAGGCTCCAATGCACAGGTCGTCGACGAAGGTCTTGCTTGTGAGGTGGTCTCGCTGCAAATCGAGTCGGCTACGTGGTGAACTCGCTCGAGCTGCTCCAAGCGCTACTGTTGACAGAGCAATACGCTCGCACTCTCAAAGACATCTCGATGTCTGCCAGCGCTGTGTCTTTGAGCGAATGCATGCATCGATCTCGAGTTGATCCTCCGGCTTACTCGCTTGAGCGAGTTCGCGCGCGCTCGCTCGTCTCCGTTCGCTGAGCGAGGCCGACTGTTGCAGCTGCTGCTGCTGCTGCGTGTCCGAGCTGCGAGCGAGAACAACCAGCTCTCTCGATCTCCTAGCTTCTCGCTCGCAGTCGCGCACATTCTCGTCGACAGTGAACGGCTCTCGCTCTCTCTCGCTCGCTAGCGCGCTCAAGTGCATGTGCCGCACACACACACTCGCATCTCAGACTGGTCGTCCGGCCATCTCAGAGCGCAGCAACGCAAAGCAAAGCAGCAGCACCGCGCGCGCATGCGTTTCTCGATGTGCTTCTCGATGCGCCAGAGGCACCCGCTCGCGCGCAAGAGCAAGTCACACACTCACACCGATACTGGCGCTCCGAAGTGGAGTAGTCCGACCAACCACGACAGCGGACCAGCCGAAGCAGCGCACGAGTCTCTGATAATGAGCGCTTGTCGACGTCGACACGGAGCGCATGCGCGAGATGACCGAAGTCGTGCGCTCAGTCAAACGAGTGTCAGTGTGATGAGTGTGTCATCCTGCGATTTTGTTTGATCAAGTGTTAAAGGCTCAACTCAAATCGTGATGAGATGCCGCAGGGGATCACATAACACAGACCACATACAGCCTTTTCAAGATCAACACAGCATGGTACACTGGTACACTCCACATTGAGCAGGAGTATCCTTGATGCGCATCAACCACCTCACAACGACCTTCAAGCACTTGCTTTGAGCTCACTCGCGCTCTTGGCGCTACTGCTGCTGCTCTCGCGAGGATGGCGTCGATCTGCACGACTCATAGCACCGCTGCGCGCTCGACGTTCACAATGATGCTGCTGCTGCTGTCTCAGCTGCTAGTGCTCGTGGCACAGCCCGCACACGCAGACACGCACGTCGAGAAGCAGTTCATCTTTGAAGGCGACTCGCACGTCGAGTTTGGACGGAAGCTCGGCGAGACGTTTGCGCCGCAGATCCGCGCGCGACTCCAGAGCAACGACAAGCTCCAGACGCTGCTGCTGCCGTACCATGCGACGCCGGACGGTCAAGCGCTCTACCGTCAGTACCTCACGACGCACACCACTACATTCCCAGTACGAACGGACGCAGTTGTCGACTCTTGCCTCTCCTGGTGCTCGCGCTTCGATACATATTCAGGACTGACGCGCATGTGGCTGACGCAGGGCTATGTTGACGAGCTCCGCGGCATCGCAGAGGGCAGTGGCGTGCCGTTCGAGGTGCAGCACCTCCGCTGACTGTGCTCCATCGCGTCCGTGTGCCCTCCGATCGGCTCGTACTCATGGCACTCTCCACCCCTCGCTTTGCTCAATGCCAGACGATCTTCTTGATGAACCTCATCGAGGAGTTCGAGGACTCGATCCCGTCGACCTACAAGGCGCACATTGCGCGGCGCCACACGCTCCGGTGTTCCGACATTGTGCTCACGGCGCCGCACGTGCGCGCAGTCGTGCACAACGAAGACGGCGGCGCAGCAGACGTGAACCGCACGGCGATCGTCACAGCCAAGATCGGTCGGAACCCCAAGTTCGTCGCGTACACGTACCTCGGCGACCTCCCATCTGGTGCCTTTGGCTTCAACGCGAACGGCGTCGCGTTCACTCTCAACTGTACGCCCATGTGTCTGCTTGTCTGTGCATGCGACTCCAGCGTCACTGACTCCGAGTGCTCGCGTGCTTTGACAGTCGTGCAGCCTGCGCAGACGTTTGTCGGCGGACTCGGCCGCGGCTTCATCTCGCGCGACCTGCTCCACGCCGCGAACGCCTCGGACGCGATAGCGCGCATCACGCGACCGCAGCAGGCGACTGGACACAACTTCCAGCTCATGGACATCACGCAGCAGCGCGTGTGGAACATCGAAGTCGCGTCGTTCGAGCGCCACGCGATCCACGAGTTCACTGCTGTGAGCGCCGCCTCGAGCGCCAACGTCTCGGCGTACTTCCACGCGAACCAGTACCAGCGCTTGGCCATCGACCAGCCACCGTACGCGAGCAGTCTCCACCGCCTCAAGCGCTACAGCGAGCTCTCGCCGCCGACAAGCGTGCGCGAGGCGCTCGTGATCCTCGGCGACCAGCACGACCGCGAGTGGCCAGTCTTCCACGACTCGCGCTCGCACGCACGCGGCGAGCTCTCGGGCTGGACGCTCACGACGATTGCGTTCGACGTCGTCGGCGGCAAAGCGTACTCGTTCCGCGGCAATCCGCGCGAGCTGAGCGTCAAGTTCATCTGGAACCTCAAGACCCTGCGCGTCTCGCCCGACGAAGCGGACTGAGCGAGTGCGTCTCGGTGGCGACTCGAGTGCAGAGAGGATAGCCAGAGGTCGAAAAGAGGGCTTCAGAGTAGCCAGGAGGTCAATCCGAGGTATCTCTACTGCTAATCATAGGCAGCTTCACTCCGTTCCGGTACATTGCGTTTGGAGCCCCATGGCGATGGTGCCACCTGCTGCGTCCGCGACCGAAGCTGTCGACGACGACGACGATGCGCTCGTATGCCCACGTACTCGCTTGGTCGACTGTGCGCGCTTGTGGCTCATGGCAGACTGACTGACGGGCGAACTGATGCTACTACTTGCTAGGAGAACGCCGTGTGGCACGAGAAGCACGGTGTCGGCGCGGCGCAGGACAAGGACTTGCGCACGAGTGCGATCGACGCGCTGCTCTGCTGTCTTCGCAGCCGCTGCCTCGGCGGCACGTGCGTCGCGTTCCCATGTGCGCTGCTGCTGCTCGTTGGCTGGAGCCTCCCAGCGTCCAAGACCGCACAGCGCAACGTCTGTCTCATCCTCTCGGCCGTTCCACCCGGGATCTACATCTTCCTCGGTCTCGTGCTCCTCTGCTTGGTCTGCGTGCGGCAGGTCCAGAGAGACACCGAGAACGCTCAGCAAGCGCACACGTACCTCGCAAAGCGCGCCAAGCTCACGAAGATCGCCGTGACGTCCGGCGACACGAGCGCGAGTGCGATCCCCGGACGCTTTGCCATGTTCCTCGCGGCCGCGAAGGACGGCAATGCGTTCAACCTCCAGTGGTGCCTCGACAACCAGCAGGAGCCAGACGAAGTCGACAGTCTCGGCCGCAGTGCGCTCCACTGGGCCGCGCTCTCGGGCGCCGACGAGATCGTGACGATCCTCCTGCGTACCGGCGCATCGATCGACTTGCCTGACAAGCTCGAGCGTCTCACGCCGCTGCACTACGCTGCGTACTATGGCCACATCAAGATCACGCGGTTGCTAGTGGCTGCTGGCGCGAGTCTCACAGTCCAGGACGCGCGCAAGATGAACCCGCTCCAGGTGGCCGAGATGGCGAGTCTCAAGCTCCTGAGCGTCCAGCCGTCGCACCAGATGATCGTCAAGTTCCTCCGCATTGCGATGAAAGGCGACGTGACGCCGCCGCTCGAGCACATCACTGGCCTCACCGTCACGAACCTCGTCGAGCGCCAGATCAAAGCGCTCCCGCAGGCAAAGTAGACCACGTGTACGCGCAAACGCAAAGACTGCGGAGTGTCTAATGTACTGCTGGCTAGTCGCACCATCGCCTGCTTTGTATCAAGTGGCTCGTCGCGTCCTCGCTATGCATGCGCTTCACACGCGGACGCTCGCGCTGCTCTGGTGGCTCAGGACGTACGCACTGTCGCTCTGCATCGCATCCATGCTCCCAAACGACGTGATCTAGGACCAGTGAGCGTGTGGCCGTTAGAGTCGTCAATGGAGTGGCTCGAGGGATCGAAGCAGGCGGCAGGACGCACCTCAAAGTCGTACATGGCGTTCGGGATGTGCTCGATCGTCTGGACGGCCGAGAGCACATGGAGCAGTGCGTTCTGCAGCGCACTCTCTGCATCCGCTTCGAGCGACTCCTTGTCTATCCAAAGCACACCCAGCAAGTCCACTAAGTCCGCAGTCGACACACGCAAGTGCGCACTCCCACACGCAGAGACGGCGAGGCAACCAGACGCACCATACGCCGACGCTGGCGCCACAACTGTGACTGGGATGACCCACTTCTCAAACAGCACCTTCTCTTCGTTCGACATGAGCCCAAAGAGAGCTTTCTTCACCTTGCGCTCGAAGAACGCGACCACGAGGCAGCCAGCCGCCGAGCCGCCGCTTGGAATGCCCAACGCGCCGCCGGATCCGCGCCGTCCCCGGTATCCGTACTGCTGCTGCGACGACGACGATGATGATGACTGCTGAAAGTACCCGCTCGCACCGCCACCGCTCTGTCCATACGGCGTCGGTGGTCCCATCGCAGCGCTCGCAACGATGCTCTCTTCAAAGCTCTGCACGGCGTGCTCGACCTTGCGGCTCACGTCGCCGACTGCGCAGAGTGAGTACGTGATGCTCGGGAATGCGTGGCACGTCGCTTCGCTCGGGCGCACGGGCCCAGGCGCGCGCGTGAACAGGATCGTGTGCAAGAGGCACGTGACAGCGTCGCCAACGTCTGCTGTCGCGACGCAGATCTCGCTCAGCGTGTGCTCTTTCCACGGCAAGGCGCCGATGCCATTGCCGCTGTCGCTCGGTCCCACGCCAGGTCCGCTGCCGCCGACGCCTGTGGCGCCGTTGCTGTTCATGATCGCGCTCCCGAGGTTCGCGCTGAGGCCCAGCATCTTCGCTGTCGAGTGAGTGCGTCGCGTTTGGAGCCTGGAGCTGCCCAGGCTGAGAACAGCGGCGACTTGTGTACATCGATGCATCGAGTCACGCAGCTGGCAATAAAATATCAACTATTGTATTATTGACTACCGTATGAAAATGTTGAAACGCGTTATTGCCAGCGCTCGTCGTCACACGTCACAGGAAAAATCAGTCGGCGCACCAACCGCCGCGCCGCGGCAACTCACACTCACTCCTTGCGACTCACTTGCCGATCCGCTCGCATGGCGACACTCGCTCCAGATGCTCGCAGGTCTGTGTCTATGTCTGTGTCTGTGTCTGTGTCGCCACCCATCGCATACTGTTCAATGGCTCCAGCAACTCACGCGTCGGTGTATCGCTGCGCATCACGAATGGGTGACTGGTTGGATGGATGCAGCCTCGGCGCTGATGCAGATGTGCGCCAGTCCGCTGACGACACACGCACTGTAGTAGCAGCAGCAGCAACAACAGCAGCGCCTGTAGAGCCATCGTCGCCTCCGCCGCCACTGCAGCGCAAGCGCGGTCGTCCGCGCGCAGTCGATGCAGCGAAAGACCGACTCATTTGGGACACGATGCAGGCGCGCGGCACGACGAATGCGCGCATGATCCAAGACGAACTCGCGCAGAAGCACAGCATCGTGCTCGCGTACGAAGTCGTGCGCAAGCGCGTGAAAGCGCTGCAGCTGCAGAGCACTTCGAGGGACTCTGTAGCCGCTGAGCCATCGATTAGCGCCACAGCAGCAGCAGCAACGTCCTCATCGCCATCGCAAGCAGCGCCACGCAAGACCGCTCTGTCCGCTACAAGCAGAACACGCCACGTGCAGATCGCACGCGACCTGGACATGCTCGCAGATACGGTCCGGACGATCGTTCGGTGTGTCCCAGACGCCGCGAATGGGGCCAGCGACTCGGAGGACGACGAGGGACCTGACGACCTTGGCGACCTGAACGCACCTGGGGCTTCCACGCCACTGACCAGCGAGGCAGCTCCTGATACTCAAGAGGATGCAACCACAGTCGCGCGTCTTCAGCAGCAGCAGCAAGAGGAACTCGTCCCTGCCACTCCTGCACGCGGCCAGCATGGCGAGTACTCGCTCGAGATGTGCCAAGCCGTCGTGTCCAAGTCTTCAGACGGCAAGACGCTTCGGCAGATCGCGAGTGAGTTATCGATGCCAGTGCCATCGGTCCAGACGATCATCCAAAAGGCAAAGCGCAAAGGCGCTGTGCTGCCTGCGCAGCGTCCTGGACGACCGCGCGCAACGTCCGAGTCCCTCGAGCAGGCGATCCGAGCGATCGTTGCCGCGACGCCAACGATGAGCGCCCGCGCCGTGCAGTCAGCGCTCGCGTTGCACTCGTCAACGCCGCTCGACGTGTCGTTCGAAACGATCCGGCGGCGCGTGCGCGACTGCAAAGCAGAGCTCCAACGGACAGAGAGTGCCGACCTGCAAGAGCATCTGGACGGAGCTGCAAGCCGCCAGGACAACGAGCATGATGGTGGTGGAGTCAGCAGTGCCTCAAGCGATGGCAGTAGCAGTGACGGCGAGGACGAGGAGAAGCCTGCAGCAGACAGCGGTGCGCCACTCCTCGAGCCAAGACCTGGTGACTCGGAGCCAGGAACAGAGTCCTCTGAGACTGCTCCTCTTGCCCAGAATGACCCCGCACTGCCGCCTAATGCGAGACGCCGCAAGTACGGCGAGTACTCGACCGAGCTCCGCCAAGCGTGTGTGCACAAGCACGAGCGCGAGGGACTCACGTACGCTGCGATCTCGCGCCAGCTGAGCATTCCGCACGACACTGTTCGCGCGATCGTGCGCAAGGCGCGGAAGACCGGGAGCGTCTGCACGGCGCCGCGCAGTGGCCGTCCGCGCAAGACGAGCGACCTCGTCGACCGCGTGATCCTCCAAGCCGTGAAAGCGAACCAGCGCTGCACCGCGAAGATGATCCAAGAGGACCTCTTCGCTGTCTTCAACGTCCAAGTGTCGTGCGAGACCGTGCGGCGGCGCGTGAAAGCGAACGCCAAGCAGCGACTCGTGACGGCGGTGTCTCCCACGCCAGTGTTCCCATCGATCGCGGGCGCTGCTCTAGCCGAGCTCCAGAGTCGACCAGTGGCGTTGGCGCCGCCAACAAGCGCTGTGAGTGCGCCACTGCCAGTCTACGAGCGCCAGTACTCGACCGGGATCCAGACGCTGCTCAACGACGTGGCAGGCCCAGATGCGTGGTCCCAGACGACCACAAGCAGCTCTGTCGATAGTGTTGAGCCGCCAGGAGAACCGTCACTGGAGACGGCGACGCCACCAGCACGCAAGCGCCGGACCGACTACAGTGTCGAAGTGCGCGAGCAGTGCGTCGCGATGCACGCGCAGGGTCTCGGGTACCGCCGCATCGGCCAAGAGCTCTCGATGCCGCACACGACTGTGCGTGCGATCGTCGAGAAGGTCCAGCGCACAGGATCAGTGCTCCCTGCAGCGCGCAGTGGTCGCCCACGCAAGACCGACGAGCTCGTCGACCGCGTGATCCTCCAAGCAGTCAAGCAGAACGAAAAGAGCTCGGCGCGCGTGATCCAAGCCGAGCTCGAGACCGCGTACGGCGTGCACGTGTCGTGCGAGACGATCCGGCGGCGCGTGAAAGACCACAGTCGCCAGCGCCTCGGGAGTGTCGTTGCTGCGACTGCAGATGATCTCTTTGGGTCCGACGCGCTGGTTCCAGCGGCGTCGAGCACGTCGAGTGCAATGCCGCCGTAGTTGTGGTCGTGTCAGTCGCTGTAGCTCTAGGAACGTGACCACTGAACGTACCAGAGACTGTGATTGTACCTCTTCCGTGCTGGGCGGTGGTCCCATTTGCTCGCTTTGTCGTTGAACACATCTCTGCGCCGCAGTCTCCGGAGTTCCAGAGAGCTCCAGAGAGCCCTTGGGGTCCACTCGAGTGTCCATTGTCGAGCGACAGACTTCTCTCGACTATTTGGAGCTCTGTAGTGGTCTCGGGTCCGTGCGCGTCGACAGTCCGACAGACGGTTCGCGATGGAGAGCGGCACGCTCGCGGATGTCAGTGCCAGCGCCGAGACGACTGCGCCGCCAGCGCAATCGGTCGACGATGTGCTCGCGCTCGCGGTGCAGGACGCAAGTGTGCTCGTTCCGTGCGAGCGGAGCATCCTGTTTGTCTACAACACGAGCGCGAACCAGCTCCAGCCCCAGTTCGCGTGCAGACGCGCCGCTGGTAGCAGCAGCAGTGCCAACGATACTAGCACCACACTCGCGCCTGCTGGTGCTCCTGCCACTGCAACTACTCGCGAAAGCGACACCAGCGAATCAAACGAGAGCGCTGCGAGCAGCAGCACCTCAGCACCGCCGACAGGGTTCCCACCAGTCATGGGCATGATCAGCGCGTGCTTTCTCCAACGACGCTGTCTGCGCATGCAAGAGCCGCGTCCGGTGCGCTTGCCATTCGCGCGTATGGGTTCGATCCGCTAGCTTGACTGACATTGCTCACTGTTGGCAATGCCCCAACGACCGACAGCATCGCGCGTTCCATCGCGACTATGACGCGCCGAAAGACATGAGCGTCGACTCGATCTTGTGTGCGCCGATCATCCTCCACCATCGCGTCGTTGGCGTCCTCGAGGTTCGTGTGTCTTGTGCTCTCGGGTGCTCCATGCAGCGCTGTTGAATCTGACGTGTTCGCGCCTCTGACTGCGAGGGTTAACGAACGAATGGCCAGCTCCTCAATCGGATCGACCTGGAAGGCGGATCGTTCGACGCCGCGAGCCGAGCAAGAGGCGACGCTGTAGCGCCGACACGGCACTCTTCTGCGCCACACCATGACGACGAGCGCGAAGTCAAACTGCGGCGGCTCCAGACCGTGAAAGCGCACGCGCGCATTGGCTTTTCAGCCAAGGACGAACAGAAGCTCATCCAGTTTGCGAGCCATGTCGCGGTACGTCGGTCACTTGACCGTTCAGGCGCTCTGACCCGTTTGACTGACCGACATGATCTGATGATACTCGACAGCAAGTCGTCGAGTCGAAGCTCAAGCAAGCGGAAGTAGCGAGCGAGACGCAAGCAGCGCTGCGTGAAGAGCACGCCAAGAGCGCACTCGAGCTCCTCAACCTCCTCAATGACAAGCTCGACTATCAAAACCGACGTGTCCCCATCGCAACGCCAATGCCGATCCGAACGAAAGCCGCCGTTGTCATGGACGAAGTGCATACACCGCTGCTCCTGGACTTTGACCTGCCGATCGAGACGACAGAGCCACCGCCGTCAGTTGCCCAAGTTTCTCGCGTCGACCCACTCCTTGTCATGATGGCAGTCGTAAGAGTCCAGGCGATGTTCCGCGGCCGCCGCGTGCGTCGCGCTGAGAGCTTCACTGAGGCGCTCGAGAAGTTCCGACTCCAGAAGCGACGTCTTCGGTCCGTGATTATACTGCAGCGGCTCGCACGAGGCTCCATGGTGCGCCGGCGCGTCCGCAAGCAGAAGAACGCGGCTGGGCTGCTCGCACGCGCGTTCAACAAGTTCCAGTTCCGGTCCAAGCTCCAAGTCCATCTCGAGCGAAAGAAGACTGAGCGACTCCTGGTCCGTCGCGTGCCGCCTGCAGCCCCGCCGCCGCCTGCCAAGCCGCAGTTTCCCAAGCGCGCACCCGTCGTGCCACAGGACATTGAGCGGTTCCGCAGCGGCGTCAAGAGCGTCGCAGCGATCCAGAAGCGGTTCCGCAACACGCGAGTGCTTGTAGCTCCTGTGGCGGTGGTGTCGAGCGCGGCAGCACCGACCGACACGCTTCAGACAGCTAACTCGAGTAGCCTTGTGCGCAAGCGCGTCTGCGAGCGGATTGAGCGGGCAGCACACACACCGACGATCGTGTCGCTGGTACGAACCATTGTCATGCAGCCGCGTGTGTGTGTGCCGTACACCTCGCGGATACTGAGTCGTTGTTGTGTGGCGGTCTCTCTCTTGACCAGCGCATCGCTTCGACCGAGCCCTTCACACCTCAGCCTGCACCAAGTCCTGCCCTTGATCCACACCAAGAACCAGGCAGAGGCCGCTGCCGCCGAGTTCGTGCAGGAGAGCAGAGCCGCACATGCGTCTACGCGCTTCCTGAGCGCATCGCGACGGCTCCGCACTTGCTCCACAAGCGAAGTGCCGTCACGCGGAGTGTGCTGGAGCTCGCGTTTGACCGCGCACGCGAGCGCCACTGCTTTCGTTCACGGGCGTGGGAGAGCGGTGAAGACGGCAGTGACGTGACATCCACCAAGTGCTCGAGCACGCGAGCAGGTGCCCGACGCATGCGTGACGGGTATGCGTTCGGCGTGGAGCTCCGTCGCCTTGCGCCAGTAGCGCCGCCCTCACCGAGACTCTCGACGAGTGTTCAGCCTGCATCTGGCTTGACAACTGCTTGTTCGCTGCACCAGAGCGTGCCCAGCGCATTTCCAGCATTGACACTCGATGCATCGCACTGCGGTGCGCGTGATGACCGAGATACAAGTGGCATCGAGGTCGTCACGGACTCGAGCGTTCGCAACGCCATCAACAAGAGCGAGAGTCCAAGACTGGCGACCGCAGTCAACTCGTTTCGCCACGAAGCTCTTCGGACAGCGCTGGGCATCGCACGTCTGGACGTTCGCGACGCGCCGACTTCGCCACTGGGGACGCACCGATCAGGATTGCGCTGTAGTCTGCTTCCAGTGGCAACAGTTGGGGCTGCGCGATCGAAAGCGGCGCTCAGTCCACCGCCGTCGCGACCGAGCATGCGCGAGCTGCCGACGCAACCCTCGGTTCGGCGGCAGCTCCGGCGCTCGCTCACAGTGCCGTCTCCGAGTGTCGAGCAGGACATCATGTCCGCCACGTCGATAGGCTAGGCGACCAGTATGTGCGTCGTGGACAAGACGCGAATCGCGCCACTCTGCTGTGGTGCGAGCGAGTACTGGTATTGTAATGGAGCGTCTTGGGTTTGTTGGCTCCTGCCCCCTCCTCGAGCGTCTAGCTCACGGAGCGAAGCACGCGTGTGTGACTTGGCCTGCTCGAGCGACGGCCACCACGCGCTGCGCCAGAGCTCGAACGCGGTCCTCGCCAAGACAGCGCGCGCTGCCAGGAAGCGATCCATGTGCAAAGATCGCGAGACCGTGGCGTCGTCGTGCGTCACGTGCGGCTGCTTCGCGCGGGACCTCCGGCGCCCATCATCTCGAGCAAGTCGAGCAAAGCGCTCGACTAAGCTGCACATTTGTTGTTGCTGGAAGCGCAATGTGTCTTCACATGCGCGCTTGCTGCTGGCTGGCTGCATGTCCGTGATCTCAAGACCGCAAGAGCACAGGACCACAAGACCACAAGACCGCATGGTGTCCGGGATCTGCGCGCGCGTTGCTCGTCGTGCTGGGTCGATAGCGTCGCTGTCGCCTGTGCCAAGCGGCACGAGATTCAGCTTGCATCCTTTTGTCCAATTGTGACGCGAAAAAGTCGGATAGTATCTAGCAGCAAAGAGTTCATGGCAGACATGCGCTATATATGATCACAACCAAGAGTCGAGACGCGCTGGACATGCAAAGACAGAGTCAAAGAAGTCTATTCGAGCGACATACAAATCCAAGTCAACGGTGGGTCCTATGAATTTCGACGGTTTCCGTACAAATAGCGACATGAACGATCAAATTCAACACTGCCGGCTGGCTCGTCTGCCGGCTCTCTCTCGTTTTCTCGTTTTCTCGTTGCTTTAGCTTGCTTGATTTTGATTTGCCATGGCTTGCAGATTCTCCAAGTCCGAGAAGACCACGACACCAAGGCACCAAGGCACGAGAGCGACGTCGCGGACACCTGCATGTATATACACACAGAAGCGCTTTGCACACACAGCCAGCGTGCTCTGGTCCATTCGCTTCGCTACGCTGCACGTCTACCACGCACTTGAGCGCTCAAAAATCAAACGAAGAGATGAGGAGGGGTCAAAACTGCGAAATATCGAAAGTGAGCACTGCATCTCTGTTTTAGACAAACGAATGCGAAACGACTATACAAACGCTCGCTCATGTTTCTCGCTGGCTCTCGCACCTGCTTTCAACGAGTCCCAGGTCTGTGATCAAACAGAGTCCACCTCCATACTGAAATCAAGCTGCCTGGATTCCAGCGACGACGCAAGGAGCCTCGGCGTCTGAGCTCAGACCCGCACAACCTCGAGAGCCAAAGTCCAAGTCTCTCGGACAAGCGCACAAGCGAGCGAGCGAACCGAGCGAACCGAGCAGCTGCCTGCCTTGTCTGTCGCGCGCACGCGTCCTGCCCAGCGTGACTGAGCGCAAATCGAGCGCACACACAAGCGAGCGAGCATTCCCGACCTTGCTTCCTCGTGTCCCGATCCCCGCCACCTCGACGACGATCGACTAGTGCCGCGCGCGCGTGCATCGACGACCGCCTCGGTCGCTGCGCTTCTTCCTCGATCTCATTCTCTCCCTCTCCTAGGTGCGCTCGCTTCCGTGTATTTGGCATCTTGCGCGCTCCCTCGCTCGCATCATCCAGCAACCAAACAAACACCTTGCTTGTTGCACAGCAACAACAACTTGCTTGCTCGCTTCTGTTGCTTGGCCCAACTAACACATTGATGCGCATTAACCAACGTGCAGGCGCTAGCAGCCAGTCGCCACCATGGCGTCACACATCATGGACGCGCGCATGATGAACTCGATGCGCGGGAGTGCGAGCACTGCGTCGACTGCGGACGGCTCGAGCTCTGGCGCGTCCTTTGCCTCGTCGAGCCGCGCGATCCGCACACCGAGTCGGCGCAAGTCGTCGATGAGCGGTCCGTCGAGCGCATCGCCAGGCTCGTTCACTGCGTCCGCGTCGTCGTTGCTCTCGCGCTCGCTCTCGTCCGCACGGCGTCCGTCGCTCTCGCGCTCGTCGTCGACAACGAGCAACACGCACGCGGCTGCAGCAGCAGCAGCTGCAGCCCAAGCGCCAGGCAGTGGCAACGCGCCACCGGCGCCGTCGTCGCGCGTCGTGAAGACGCGCAAGAAGAGCTCGTCACTCACGACACCGAACCTGATCGACCTCAAGACGATCTCGGCCGAAGAGGTCGAGTGGGAAGGATATCTGTACAAGCAGCGCAAGATCGTGAAGAACTGGACGCCGCGGTACATCACGCTGCAGAACCGCACGATCACGGTCTACAAGTCCAAGGTCCAGGCGCTCGGGAAGGAGCAGAACCGCGGCAAGTGGGTCATCAAGCAGATCTTGAGCTCGCTCCCGTCCGCGGGCTTTGGCGGCTCGAAGCTCCAGCCAGACGTCCTCGGCTTTAGCTTCCTCGCGACGAACGGGAACCTCATCCACTTCATCGCGACGTCCGTTGTGGGTAAAGCCATGTGGATGCACATGATGCAGCTGAGTCTCCACCGCGCGAGCGCCGAGTCGTCGTCGCTCTTGCAGATGTCCAAGCCCCGCGAGCTGTTCAAAGCGCGCTCGAACGACGACATCCTGTCACTCGAGTCGAGCATCAGCAAGCACTTTGCCGACAAGTTTTACAACGAACTGCTCCAGCTCCTGAGCGTCGCCAAGGTCGAGCAAGTGACCGAGCGCCTCCCGAGCTTCTTGCGCCAGCTGAGCAAAGACGTCGAGCTCTTGTTCGACCTGGAGACCGCAGAGACGTCGCAGCCGTCGTGCGTGTTCAAAGGCATCTACCACGGCCGCGAAGGCCTCGTGCACTTTGCGTCGCTGTATGCGAGCAAGTACTTGCTCGTGACCGACGTGAACGAAGAGCCGGCGCACCGCGCCGAGAGTGACGACCACCACAGCTTCACGTGGGTCCAGCCAAAGCTCGTGAACACGGTGTCGGGGTCTACGACTGCTGGGAAGCTCGTGCTCCAGCTCTCGTTCACGCCAGCGCGCCGAGTTTCGCGCATTGTGCTGTCGTTCCGACAGCGCAGCGGGGCGGCGTCGTCGTCGTCGCGCAGTGTGCGGCGCGTGACATCGAACCCGATGGTCTTGGCCGAGCACGCCGCGTGCTTCCACCAGTGCTACTTGTCGAAGCGGTCGCTCGCGCTGTCGTTCTCGGACTTTGACGTCGTGGGCGTCTTGGGGCAAGGCGGCTTTGGCACTGTCGTGCTCGTGAAGCGGCACTTGAGCCAGGACGAGTACTTTGCGATCAAGATCATTGACAAGCACTCGGGCGCCGAGTCGGCGCTGAAAGAGCGGCGCATCCTCTCGGGCGTGCGCCATCCGTTCATGGCGTGTCTCCGCTTTGCGTTCCAGACGCCGACGAAGCTCTACCTCGGCTTGGACTACTACAAAGGCGGGAACCTGTACCTGCACATGCACTCGACGAAGACCGATCCGAACATCAGCACGAGCAGCGGTCGGCGGTTCTCGACCGAGCGCGCGCGGTTCTACGCCGCGGAGCTCGCGATCGCACTCTCGTACTTGCACGCGCACGGCATCATCTACCGCGACCTCAAGCCGGACAACATCATGCTCGACAAGTCCGGCCACATCCGTCTCGTGGACTTTGGCATCTCGAAGCAGCTCACGCTTGCGGACGCGAACGGCAGTGATAGCAATGGCGGTCAGTTTGCGCCGACTGGGACGCTCGCTGGGTCGCCGGCGTACATTGCGCCGGAGCAACTGCTCACACAGAAGCCGCAGTACGGCATGGAGGCGGACTGGTGGAGCTACGGCGTGCTGCTGTACGAGATGCTCACGGGCATCACGCCGTTCTTTGACCCCAACATCTCGCAGATGTACAAGAAGATCCAGACTGCGGACGTCAAGTACGAGCGGTACCCGCCGATCGACGACGATGCGATTGACTTGCTCCAGAAGCTCTTGGTGCGCGACCCGGCGGAGCGCATTGGCATTGACGACGTCCGGTCGCACCCGTTCTTTGCCGCGATCAACTGGTCGAAGCTCGAAGTGAAGGACGTCGAGGCGCCGTTCATTCCGCCGTCGGAGGAGCTCATGCAGAACGTGCACGAGCACTTCCGGAACATGAAGGTCGACGAGTCGATCGGCGAGCTCGGGAAGAACGTGAACGGCCGCAAGGCGACGACGGTCGTGAGCTCAACGGACGAGTCGCACTTTGACGAGTTCAGCTTTGCGTTCGACACGAACCGCGCGACGTTTGACGGCGTGAGCATGGCGGACGACGGCTGGCTCATGCGGCAGCTCCAGGAAGGCGCGGCGATGCGCGGCCGCTTGAACAGCGCGGCGGGGAACGACGACGAAGACATCTTGGACGACTGCTGTCCAGTCGTGGACGACATGGGCAGCGAAGACGACGCGCCGCAGCACGCTGCGCTCTTTGCGCACGACAGCAACAGCAGCGAAGAGGTCCTGAGCGACGACGGCGACGCCGGCGCAGTCTTCTCGATGGACTCGGTGAACTGAGGCCGAGTGGCAGCGTGGCGTCCTGCCTGTTGACAGGACTCTAGGGTCCGTGGTGCGCTCGTGCGAGCAGGAGCAGCAGCAGATGAGGACGCGCGTGGCGTGCGTGTGCGTGATGAGGATGTATGGATACGACTGAATATGTAAAGCGCGCGAGCCGGACAGTGCGTAGTGGCGCAGTGGTGCAGTGCGAGAGGTGCTAGCGACAGTTTTGACGCTGCGGACGACGACCGAACGAGACGGAGAGGCGACGAAGCCGAAACAAGACTCACATGCGTGGTACATTCGCGTCTGCGTCGTCCGAGCGCGAGAGCTAGGGACGTGGCGGACTCGGTTGACGGACTGACTGACTACATGCGCCGCCGCTTGACCGAGTGCGTCGGTGTCGACGCGGCGCTGTTGCTGTTGCTCTCGCTTGTCTCGACATCGTCGTCGTCGTCGTCGTCATCTTCGTCGTCCTCTTCTGTTAGGACGAGCGGCGGCGGCACCGACACGCGTGTGCGTGCGATGCTCGTGTTCACAGCGCGGTTGATCAGCGCCAGGTCCTACAACGACAGTGAGAGAGGGTCGGAGAGAGAGACACACACTTGGTCAGGCGCCATCCAGCCAGGCGATCGCAGGGAGAGAGAGAGAGATGGAGACGTACTCGCGAAGGGCTCTCGCCAAACGCGTAGAGCGCATGCGAGCGCGGCGTGAGGTGCGACCGCGGCGCGTGCAGGCGCGCTTGCTGGAGCGGCGACATATAAATATTGGACGCGAGCACGCGCTTCGGCGACGTCTGGTGCACCGACACCGGGAGGGACTGGACCTCGGCGGTCCGGAAGAGCTGGAGCGACGACAGCGGCGAGTTGGTCGACACAGTGCCACTCACGCGTCGGAGCGCGCGGTTCGGCGTCCCAGGACCCGGGGTGTGGCCATACGCCTTCATGACTTTCTCAACTGCGTCGGCTGCGGCCTCGGCGACGATCTCGGTGTCGGACGTCGACGCCGCGACGACGCTGCCTTCGCGCCGCGGCGTAAAGCCTGGCGGGGCGTGCGACACTGCGTTGGCGCTACCAGTGGCGCTCGCAACGACAGCGTCAGCCGCCGCCATTTGCTTGTCCTGGACCTGGAACTGGAGCATGAAGATCTTCATCGTCGGGATGTAGCACCGGTTGTAGAACTTGATGATGTCGCCGCGCGCCGTGTCGTCGAGCTTGATGTTGCGGATCACGTCGTTGCTCGCACGCGCTAGTGGCGTCCCAGTGGCGCCACTGCCGTTTGCACCGGCGTGCTGGTGCTGGTGCTGCTGCTGGCTCTGGAGCTTCTTGTACGCGTCGATCACGCGCTTGAACGTCACTTCTGGCCGCACGTGGTTCACTTTGCAGACGCCGTAGAGACTGCAGAGGATCACGTGGTCCAAGTGCCGGTCCTTCAGCAAGTCGTGATGTGCGCTGATGCACTCTTTGATCGCCGTCCAGACCTGGTTCAGGTACTTCGCATCGAGCTCCAGGAGCGTCCCGAGACGGAAGATCCGCGACGCGGCGAGCGACAGCACTTTGCGAAAGAAGAGCTGGAGCACGCTCGTGCGCGTCGTGCTCGACGCTGTCGCTGAGGACGCTCCGGTTGTCGACGCTGTACTACTACTCGGCGTGCCGTTCGTCAACGACGCAAGCATCGCCTCGGACGCAGACACAGGTGTCGCCTTGGCGTCGCCAGCGAGGACGATGTACAGTCCCGAGTCCGCGCGCCACGCGAGCGAGTCGAGGATCGTCTGCTCAATGTCGCGCATGTGGCGCTTGAGCGTGTTCGGGAGCTTCGGTACGTGCTTGACGAAGCTCTCGATGATCTTCCCAAAGTCAAACGCGTTCACGCCGACGACGTCGAGCAAGAACGGGAACGCGAGCGTGAGGAGACTGTGCGCTTTCAACACGACTTCGAGGCTGCACGCAAAGAGCGACGCAACGAACGTGTCGTTATGGAGCAAGGACGAGAAGTTGGTCGTGCGGAGCCGCTCACGCTCCGAGACCAGGAGCGCTTCGAGGACGCGGTAGAAGAGCGCAATGGCGAGGTTCTTGGTCTTCTGGAGATTCGCGTCGACGTCTGACGACGCTCCGAGCAATGGCGACGCGAGCTGCTGACTGCTGCTGTCATTGTTCTCATCGAGACTCGGCGACGGCGTCAAACCGCTCGACGGCGCGCGCCGACGCGACGCCAAGAGCCGCTGCGAGAGCTCGTGGAGCGTCTTTGCGATCGCATCCGTTGGGTCGCTCGCGCAGTCGCGGAAAAAGAGCTTGAGGTGCGGCGTGACGAAGCCGCTTGTGTGCCCGAGCGTGTCGCGGATCCAGTTGCTCGTCTCCACGGCTGCAGTCACAGGCGTCTGCGCAACGAACGGCGACGCCGCGTGATGCGAGGTCGCAGTGTGCAGGAACGCGCGCGTGTTTGGCGTGTGCATTAACCGCGCGTTCGCAGTCGACGGCGGCGGCGATGAGCCGTGAAGCTGCCACGCCTGGAGCGTGAACGGCGACGCTGGCGGTGCTCCTGCTGATACCGATGCACCTAATGGTGTCGCCATGCCTCGGAGCGCCGCCGTGCGGTCCTGGCGCTGCGGCGTCCCTGGCTGCCGCGCCGGCGACGCGAACGGGTTTGGTGGAATGAGTCGATCTGCACGTCCAGGACGCTTTGTCGGCACGGGACTGCTCAGCGCCGACGGTGTTCCAGAGCCAGCGGCAGCGCCAGAAGCGTGTGCTGGTGGCAACGGCTTTGGTCCCATCAGGACTGGGAACGCGTACGGATCCAAGTAGAAGCGCTCGTCGAGCTTCCCGACGCCGTCGACGTACGCGCAGCGGTAGTGCTCGCTCAGACGCGTGACGTTGTCTGCGATCACGCTCTCGTGGAGCACAGCACGCGCGTACGCGTGCGCGGCGTCCGAGCCAGTGAGCCCCAGGTTCGGCGCTCCAGCGGTGCCAGGCTCTGGCGTCTCGAGGAAGCCGTCAGCTGTGCGGAGCTGCAGGAGCACGGCATCAACATCAGCAGCCGCGCGCGTGACTTCGTGCTGGTCGACCTTGGGGTTCGCACAGAGCGCGTCGAGGACTGAGGCGTTCATGCCAGCGCCTTCGCTGCTGCTGCCTGGGTCAGAGACGTGGGCGCCGAGCGCACTGAGCGCCGCGGCGACTTCAGCTTCGATCGACGGCGCCGAGACGTTCGTGAGCACGAGGTGGAGAACCGCAAGGAGGAGGTAGTAGAGCTGTCCGAGGCCGGTGTAGTGGGCACTGAGGCGGCGCTTGGCGATGAGGAAGAGGAGCCAGCCGGCGTCGTGGAGCTGCGCGTGGCGATCGACCGACACGAGCTGCTGTTCCAGGAGCATCTCGCTGCGCTTGCGCGTCGGCGTGCGCTGAGTGGCGCTGGTGTGGTTGGTGGTGGTGTCCTGGTGCTCGCACTCGAGGTCGCTCTGGTCCGACGCTCGCCGCAGCGGCTCGTGGACGTGGCCCGTGGGTGCAGACCGCACCATCTTGCGCCAGAGCACGCGGTACTTCTCAAAGAGCACCGTCGCGATCGTGAACTCCTCCTTGAGCTGCGTCGCGACTTCGAGGAGCTCCGGGTCGAGCACGAGGCGGTCAAAGAGGCTCGTGAAGTGGCGCAAGAATGCTCCCAAGCTCACGTGCGCGTCGGTCAAGAGCGCGACGAGGTCCCACGTTGGCAGCCCGGACAGCGGCTGTTCACTGCCAGCAGCGGCAGGACGCGCACTGCTACTGCCGGCGTCGTGGCGCTTGCGCTTTGCGCTCGCGTGCAGCGGCGGCAGCTCAGCGGCCGTTGCCGTCGTGCGCTTGGCGAGCTCTTCCTGCTGGATCTCGCGCGAGACGCCAGTCGCGACGACGGCGACGAGCGCCGACATCTTTTCGTGCAGGAGCATCGCGTCGAGCTCGCTCTCGCGTCCGAGGCGCGTCGAGCGCTCGAACGCGAGCGAGAATGGCGACGCTGGCGGGTGCGTCCGCACTGCTGATGCTGCTGCTGCAGACGATGACGACGGCGACGTGCGCGGCACGAGCTGCGTGAACAACTGCTGCGCGTCGCGCACGAGCGCCGCGTCCGCGAGGATCGCGTGGAGCACCGAGCCACTCGTGCCACTGCCACTGTCATTGCCATTGCTGCTGCTACTGCTAGTGCTCGAGCTCGCAAGCGCGAGACGCAGCGCGCGCTCGAGCGCCGGGGGCTCGCTCGCGAGCGTTGGCGCCATTTTCGCGCGCTCTTGCTTGTGTGCGCTCTCGCAGCACAAACTCGTTCACTGCGAGTTTGTATCGCAAACTGGATTCGCGAGTTTCGAAACATCGAGCGGACCAATCAACTTGGGGAATGTATGTGAGTAGAGGACATGCAAGAGAGCGCACTCGAGGCTGTTGTTGTCGAGAACCTCGCGGATCACAAGGTGCGGCTCGTGGCACTATCACTGGCGGTTCTGGGCAGGCGTCTTTGGCCACGATGGCCAGTCTGACGCCGAGACATCGCCTGATGCGAGTCGAGTCGCGTGCGAAGACCTGCTTGCTGACGTCACCGCGCGCGTCAGCGACAACGAGCGCA
>JAASFT010000438.1:0-19961 GCA_023333885.1 Globisporangium parvum
CACACCAAAGGGTGGAGCCGCACTTCCGACTCAAATGAACAGTTACAATTTGGAGCACTCAAACCAAGTGTCTTGTTTTGCTTCCGTCGTTACGACTGGAATCCTTGCGGAAGGTGTCTACACACGCTTCCTCGCAAAGGCGCTGCGTAACTCGGACACGTCCGGTTACAGGTACACCTTGTACCACAGGGACTGGCTCTTCCAATGCAGGCGCGGTTGGAGCACGTGCTGGCGAGAAAGGGAAAAGGGAAAGGAGGTGCGGACAAGCTGGGGCGTGCGGCAACCACGGACGCGGGTGACGAGGCTGCAGCGCGCGCAAGATCTGGGGTTGTCGACACTCTTGAATCCGCCACCGCCGAGGTAAGTTGCTCGAGGCGATTTCTGGCGAGCACTTCGTCACAGCTGACACTCTGCGCGTGCTGTGTGTGATCGTGGATGCGCGTGGACAGGCGTGAGACACTGCTAGTGCCAATGGGCGTGAGCACTGGAACGAGTACCCCGCAATCGTCGCCAATACTGCAACCTCTTGGCAGGTGGCGTGACGCCATGAACCAAAAAGAGACGAAGAGCGTTGCTCCAGAACAAGTCAGCAAACCAGTCACACGGTCAGAGTGGACTCGTTACAAAGCCGTTGTCTCCAAGGCGCGTCAAGAGAGCCTCGGTTCCGTGCCACGAAGCGACTCGGCTCACGCGCTGGTGAAGAAGAGATATGCTGCGTCGTCTGTCTCTGAGTACGACGACGAGGAAGACAGTTCGTGCGACGACGACGCGCCGTCGGGGGATTACGACGGATCCAGCGACGACAACCAGGTGTCGCACAGGATGCAGTCAGATGTCGTCCAGGTTTCGAAGGTGAACGTGCGAGTACCACCGCCGCAGATCGTTCACGCGTCTTGGGAAGCATGGCGCGACTACCTGCACGCGTACTGCGACGAGACACGTCAAGTGATCCGCGTCCAGGAGGTGATGAGCTGCGTTCAGCGAAACAAGCGACTCGCGAAGACGAAGGCAGCGATCAGCGGCAAGAAAGTTCAGCTTGTTCCTGAAGAGTGCGCGTACCAGCGCGTCTACATCTGCACCCACGGCTGGAAGTCGAAAGAACGAGGCACCGGCAAGCGACCACGCCGGCACCTCCGTTACACGAACTGTCCGTTCCGGTTTGTTGTGCAACTCGCGATGGTCGACCAAGCGTGGGCTTTAGTCGTCAAGAACGGGCTGCTGCAACTCAATCATCCGATCGACGACGATACGTTCGGAACGTACCACGCGTCACGCGGTATCCAGAGCGCCGATACGCAGCGACAGATCAGCACAATGATCGCGACAGCCACGCCCAGGTTCAAGATCTACAACTACCTCCTCGCGCAAGGCGAGAACGTCATCAAGCACGGTCAACGCGCATCGTTCTCACGTCGCCACGAAGGACGACGACGATGCGACGTCCGCCGTCATCGCAAGCTTTGTTCGCGAAGACGACGAATGCGTGGGGCCGTGGACGAGTCGCCTGCGGGTGAGAGCGGAGTCATCTCGCTGACGACGCGCTACATGCGCGACATGTACTCTCGGTTCCCTGAGCTGGTCTTGGCCAACTGCACCGACAAAACCAACCGGTACGATTCGTCCATGACTCGTCCGTGTCTCGTGCATGTCTTGCCCATGTCATACTCATGTGACTCTCGCGATCTTGTATCCGTCTAGGTACAACTACCAGCTGCGCACATTCATGGTCATGGACGAGTCTGGAGAAGGGCAAGTGGTGCAGCAGTCGCTGCTCGAGACAAACAGCGATTGGCACATGGAACGTGCTATCGAGCACTTTAAGCGAGCCCACCCAGACTGGCACAAGCTCTTGCGCGTCATCGTTGTGGACAAGGACCTGCAAGAGATCCGTGTTTTGCGCACGCACTTCCCCGAAGCACGAGTGCTGATTTGTCTCTTCCACGTGATCAAGTGGCTCAAGCAGCACTCGAGAATGCCAGAGTTTGGAAAGCTCTCCGCCGACGACCACAGCGCGCTTGATCACCTCGTGCACAACTGCATCTACGAAACAAGCGCCGCTGAGTACAACGACAACTACGCAGCGCTCAAGGGGATGCGCCAGCGGACCCGATTCGATACGTTCTTCGACTACTTCGCAAGAAATTGGCACTCGTGCAAGGACATGTGGGTCATGTACCTACCAGCCAAGTTCCCACACTTCAAGAACCACACCAACAACAGACTCGAGAGCTTCTTCGGCAAGTTCAAGGACGGAGTATCCGGATCCACGAGCATGGCCAAGGGCGTCGAGTCGATCATCACCACCGCCCGTCGGCACGAGAACGAGTACATGCACCGGAAGCTGCGCGTGGGACGCTACACAAACGCCAACTACGACGCCGAGTCGAGCCAAGTGTTGCAGTTCACGACGCACTACGTCGCGGAGCAGATCGCGCCAGAGTACGTCGCTGCGCTTGAAAAGAGCGACGAGTACCTGTACGCAGTCGAAAAGTCAGACAGAGTCGTTGTTGTCCAAGGGCACACGCATCAGCGCAGAGTCAGCACGCTCGACTGGACGTGCGACTGCCCGTTCTCCATGTCGATGAAGCTTCCGTGCAGACACGCGATGGCGTTTCGCAAGCACCGCACAGCAAGCTCGGTCATCCCACTCTCTCGAATCGACGTCAGGTACATAGTGCAAGCGTACTGATTTTGACCATGTACCGAACATGATCCGACCATGTATGGCCCGTGGTTTGACTTTGGCTTCCTGTCTGTACTCTGCACAAGCAAGGTGGCTCCGGAGCGTTAGTGACCTCGTGCCGGTGCGACAGGTTGAGTACCGCCGTTCACGTACCGTCGCATCAAAACCGGCGACCCGAACAGCCGCTGAGCGTTACAACGAGGCGATGCGTCAAACGCGCGTCATCTCCTCCGAGCTCGCGGACATCGACGACGACGACGAGTTCGACGAGTACCTCGCGTTCGTTGTCAACCAGTGGCGCAACGTGCACCAGCGAAAGCGCGTTCGCGTCCACGCAGCTGATGAGTCAGCGGCCGAAGAGCCGCCGTCACAGCTCAGTCAAGCGCACAGCCTCTGGTCGGACGAGCTCGGCGATGTGACGATGGTGCCGAGAGCCGACGTCGTCATCCAGCAGCCGGTTTTGTTGAGCGCGAGTTCCCAGATCGAGCTTGCGAGTGCGACTCAAGACGATGCACCTGTGAGCTCCGGACCGTCCGACGACAAGTCGAATCATGGACGTGACACGGACGAGACCAGTGGCAGTCCTGGCTTTGGATCGCCGTTGGCTACGTTCGGCGGTGGTACAACAACGAGCGCGCGCCGTGACACGCCACTGGAAGCTGGGTCAGACGACGACTTTGACGTCAGTGGCACACAGCTACCCATCCGGCTGAACCCAAAGGCGAAAAAGACCGGACGCCCGGTCAACGATCGCAAGACGCGTGAGTCTGCAGAGCGGCAAGATCGAGCTCGCTTCAACGCGTCTGAAGAAGTGCGGCGAACGTTTGGCTCACTGTCCATCAAGGACGTCGTGAACTCCCTCGACGAAGAGAATCCTGCGCTGTCCGAGGCGTTTGAGCGTCTCAATGCGTTGCAGGTCAAGTTCCACGACCACGCTGGTAAGCGGCCAAAGTACGACACGCAGGTCAAGCCGGTCTTGAACCAGGACGCCTTCTACCTCCTCCCGCCACGCCTTCTAGCGTCGTGTGTCAGCAAGTTCCCAGTCGCGAACGGCCAAGACGATGCGATCAGCGTGTCCAGCCAGAAAAGCGTGCGAGAGAATGAGGCCGTTGAGGTTGTCTCGATCGCTGGCGTCGGCACGTTCTCGAGAGAGCAGATCGAGTCTATGCGACGCGCGGAGATTCAGCGCGACCTGTGCACCAAGGGCACGGTCTTCAGCAAGTGGATGCGAACCGAGGTTGCGAGCTGCGTCGAAGCGCGTGATCAAGACGACGTCCGGTCTCTGGCAGACAAGATCGAGACCATGTACCCATCCATGACACTCCCAGGATTCGTCCAGGACTACTCGCCATCGATGGTGTACCTGCTGCAGCCACCAGCTTGGCTCGACGACGCGATAGTTCTGGCGTCCTGCGAGCAGCTAGCTCGGTTGCACACTTCAGCTCGCGTTGGCGGCATGATCAGCCTCAAGCAGCCAGGCACTCGAGGGTCGGCGTCGCAGACAGCACCGTTGGAGATGCTCCAAAGGATCCGAGAGCTGGCAGCTGAGCCAGATGCGCAGTGCATCCTGGTCCCAGTGAACTTTGGCAACCATCATTGGTGCGGCATGATCGTCGGCATTGCGTCCAAGGCGGTGCTCTACAACGACTCGCTGAAGAACGCGCGGTACCAAGCTTGTCTTGACTCTGTCGCGCATCACCTCATCGACAACGTGCTCGCCAGCTTCAGCGCTGTGTGCGTCAACACTCCAATCCAGTTCGACGGGCATAGCTGCAGCGTGTTCGTGATAAGCAAGTTCTGGCGGCACCTTGACAAGAGCATCTCGTTGGACCTCGCGGGTCGCGCTCTCACGCGCAGACTCTTCGAAATCCTGCGTCTCGTTCTTCGTGCGACAGACAAGACAGACGCCTAGCTGATTAGTGTGTGTTTGCACGTCGAGTAGCAGTGAGTAGTCGATCGAGTCGTGTGATGAACAAGGTCAAGCATAAGGCAAACGCAACAGTCAACGAGGTGGAGTGCCATGCACTCAAGACGAAGGCATACCTGCTGAGTCCTGTTCACGAACTGATGCTGTCATGGACAAAACATGGATATATGTAGTTTACAGCAGATGTGAAACCCACGTAGTTTACGGAGAGAACATTACCGCGACCTTTTGCATAAATACCGTATAACTTTCATCATTTTTGAGAGGGTATCGTCAAGTTGTAAAATCATGGGCTGTACATGGATATATCATGGACAAGTCGTATATTTGAGTGGTCCACATTGATTAAGAATTCTGGACGTTAGCATTTGCCAAACAAAATTCGCCGGAACGAATAACCTTGCATTTTGTATGTATGTAGATGGAAAGCCCGGGAGGTCCGGGAAATAGAACGCTGGAGATTAATATGGAGGAATGCCCCTTAGACTTGAATTTTGTATCGAAGTGACTCTGAGGGGTCACTTCATTTGATTAATGTATGCAAGTGACGTACCACACAAACGAACATAACTATTGTTTGGAATCATTTTTATGATGAATATTTCCGCTGATGAATTATATCGGTATGTTTCCACTTGTCCGACCAATATATTTCGATATGGTCACATTTGTTGCGGACATGTTCCCAATATAATGCTTGATAGTGAAGAAAACACAAAATCTTGGGCTCGATTGTTGGGGGAGGAGAATCGAGAAAGCGGCGCTGATAGTGAGTGCGAGTGCGAGTGGCTCCTGCTCGACTGCGCCTGCGTGTGTGTGCAAGGTGTGCGGCTCTCTCTAGATCGCGTGCGCGACGACGACGACGACGACGACGACGACGACGAGCGCGATGGCCGACGTCCAGCAGAGCCGCGCTAATGGCGTGCATAGCGGCTCGAAGCGCAAGCAGTCAGTCGACGCGTCAGCTGCTGCCGAGCCGCCAGCACTACTCAAGAAGATGAAGACCGAGAGCGAGGCGCCGCCCGAGGTGCGTCTCTCTTTCTCTCTCTTTCTCAGCAACACATCGACGTTTGTCTCGTGGACCCAGTGCTCGATCCGCACGTGTGCTGACTGCTCTATGTGTGTGCTTCTGCTCGCACGCCAATGGACGCATAGGCAAACCCAAACACAATGGCGGCTGTGAAAGAGCGGAACCGTGCAATGGAGCTCGATCTGCGCGAGAAGAACCGGCGGATCGCGTACTTGACCGCCAAGTGTGAAACGCTGTACCGCAGCCGCGCAGTCGCCGACACGTCGTTTCGCTGCGTGCGGCGGCAGTGGCTCCAGCTCCACGACGACCTCACGACTGCATTCGAGTCGGCGACAAGTACGAGCGCGTCGGACGAGCCAGCAAGCGATGCAAGTGACACGTGGCGCAGTGTTGTCGATGCCGCCGAGTGCTTTGGCTTGTTGCGCATGCCAGCAGCTGAGCTGCAGCTGAGTCTCCCCGAGTGGTACCTCGCAGTTGGCAAAGACAGCAACGAGCCTGCTGACGCAGACGCAGATGCAACAACAGGAGAGCGTGCAGCGCCAACGAGCGCTGCTACTACCGAACGCTATGAGCAACAAGACGAGCGAACAAGTGCAACTGCGTTTGTTGCACCAGACGACCTTTCAGCAGTCGAGCGCGAACTGCACGAGCAGCTCATGCAGCGCCACAAAGACACCAAGACGCTCTTGACCAAGATCTTGCGAGCAGTCTCGTCGTCGTTGTCGTCGTCGTTGTCGTCGTCAGCAGCGAGTGCAGATTCCAAGACACTTGAGCTCCAGAGCCTCGCAGCTGCAAAGCGCGCTGCCGTTGCCCACGCGCTTGCGCTGACCGACCAAGTGCAGAGTGTACGTAGAGGCATGTGCGATGAGTTGTACATTGTCACTATTGTTTTTGACGATCTTGTGTGTGTGTGAACTGGCTCTCTTGCAGTACCGCGAGCGCATTCGCGAGCTCGAAAGCGACGTGCAAGCGAAAGAGGTGGAGCGCCATCGCGCCTGTCGTGAGTTCGATCGCTTGAGCCACTACGTCGAGCGCAACGCAGCGTCGCTTGTCGATCCAGCTGACGTTGCAGCGATTCAAAAGACGGAAACTGCGAGTCAGAATCACAGCGATGCAAGTAGCAGCAGCAAGTCAACAGCAGCAGCAGCATCGACTGGAGACGTCAAGCTCGAAGTGCAGGACGCAAGCATCACAGCCGAAGAGCTCGCGCAGAAAGAAAAGATGCTCGCTACATTGCGCGAAAACCAAACGATCTTGGCGACGAAGCTCTACACTGAGCGCACGCTCGTGGGCGAGCTCAAGATGGAGCTCGAGCGGTTCCGCGCGCTTGAAGCCGCGGTACGAGCTGCACTGTATCGACTGCTATGCGTCGGCATTGCGATCGACCGACTGACTGACGCGTACAACAATGGCTCTCTGCAGTGGACGCGCGACGAAGCAGCGATGAAGCACGAGTTTGAAGACAAACTGACGCACTTGCGCGACGAGAAGCAGCAACTGAGCGACGAGTTTGCGAAGATCCGTCACAAAGCCAAGGTACAGTTCAAGCATGTTTGGCCATTGCTTGCGACGCAAGCGAGTGACAAATGCTTGCGTTGGTTTTGTCGGAACAACGAACAACTAGGACATTGAGACGCACGTGCACGAAAAGTGGAAGAAGAAGCTCGCGCGCATTCAAGCCGACATGACGAAAGTCAAGAGCCACATGGACGAGCTCAATCTGAAGAACGTGGCGCTGCGCGAGAAGCTCGCGAGTGCGTCGGCTGTGAAAGACCAGGTGCGTGTGTGCGTGCGCTGTGTTGCATTCGCCAATGGATTCGTTGGTCGACCGACACATGCAAATCGACTAATCGACACTCGTGTGCAGTTGAATGAGCTCAAGGCTGTGCACCAAGCACTCGTGAGCAAGAACGAGACGCTCACAGCACAGTTCACCCGCGCACAGCAGCAGATCGAGCGCGCCGAGACGCTCGCAGTCTCGACCGACGTCAAAGCGCTGAGTGAAAAGGTGCGTGTGCGTCTCTCTTGTGCACGCCTTATGCGCCGGCATTGTTGCTGACGTGACGCTCTGTTGGTGTCGTTGCCGCTAGATCGCACTGCTTGAGACGAGCAAGAGCGAGCTCCAGACTGCATACGATGCGCTGAAGCAGGCGACTGCGTACGTACAACGTCCCTCGCCTGTTGTGTTGCTACTGCTCTGATTGCGCTATGCACGATTGGCATGTTTGTCTGACTTGTTTGCTACATCTGATGCAACTTGTTGTTTGCAGCTCTGGCGCAAGCGACGCAATGACAAGTCTACTCGCGCAACAGTCTGCGCTGGAAGCGAAGTATGCACAAGAGCAGCAAGCTCACGCAACGACAAAGTCTGCACTTGCGACGCTCGAGCTCGAGCTCGAGACGCTCCAGGCATCAGACGCTGCAGCACGTGAAGAGAACGACGCGTTGATCTCAGAGATCGACACGATGTCGAAAGAGGTCGAGTCTGTGCGGCAGACGCGGCGCAAGTTGCTGCAGCAAGTGGACGAAAAGCGCCAGTCGAACAAGAAGCTCCACACCCAGCTCGCGCGCGAAGAGCAAGCGAAAGCGCACTGCTTTGAAGAGCTCGCAGCTGCACGTTTGCAAGTGTCGTCGCTCGGCGCGGTGCACAAGCAGCAAAAGGCGTTCATTGAGACTGTCAAAGAGTCGCTGCTTGCAAAAGAGCGCGAGCTCGCTGCACTGCAAACGTACGTCCAGACACTCACGACCGAGCGCGACGCAGCCGACGCAGACAAGCGCCGCGCAGCACGCGATGCTGACGTTGCGAAGCACCTGTACGCCACAACAGTTGCCGAGACTGCGTCGCAGAAGCAACACGAGTTGCAGCAACGCAAAGTGTGCGACAAGTGTGACGCGCACAAGAAGAAGACTGAGCGCCTGGAGAAGCAACTGCAAGCGGCAAAAGCAGCGGCTTCGGGTGCAACTGGCGAGCTGACCGACCTCGAGCGCTTTGAGCTGAAGGAGCTGCAGAAGCTCGTGAACTGCTCCGTGTGCCAAGACCAGCGCAAGAACGTGCTGATTGGCAAGTGCTTCCACATGTTTTGCCGCGACTGCGTCGACAGCAACCTCAAGTCGCGGAATCGCAAGTGTCCGACGTGCAAGAAGATGTTTGGGCAAGACGATGTCAAAGCCGTGTGGTTCACATGAGGATCGCACGAGCAGCAGCAGCAGGAACAGCAGCAGTGTGTGTAGCCGACGACAGCGACCGCAGAGCACAAACTGCTCGTGTATGAGAACAGCAACAACGATCGTGGTATGCAGGTGTGTGTGCATGACGTGTTCATGCCGAGATGCAGCGCATGAGCAGCAAGAGTTGTTTCAGTCGAAGCAAGGTCGTGGTTTTATCACTATTAAGCTCAAAGCAGGAGCACCAGAGTATACTTTGTGCAAGTCATTTCGATTGCTGACGTTTTGACTGGCACAAGAGCAACAGCAACACCTCGAGACAACATGGCACCGACGCGCAAGCACAGCAGTGGCGGCGGCAAGCGTGGCAAGAGCGGCAAGAGCGGCAAGAGCGCAGCAAAGAAAGCAACATCAAGTCGTCGCGACAGCAGCAGCAAAAAGAGCAAGCGCACACACGATGCTGCACATGGCGCTGCTGGTGCAACCAAGCTCTACGGTCCAACCGACCTCATTCTCGTGCTCGGCGACGGCGGTGCGTTTGCACTTGCTTTGTCAACAAGCAATTGCTCGCGAATGGACGTGCTCATGCTGATCGTATGCGTTTCTGTTGCTATTGCGTTGCGTTGCGACAGACTTTACGTTCTCGCGCGGACTTGTCAAGCACCGCGGCACTGGCGACGGCCTCCTTGCCACGTCGTTTGACTCCGAGGCGACAGTCCGCAGCAAGTACGCAAATGCGCACCAGTGCATCAACGACATCCGGTCGCTCCACGGCCGCGTGCTCCACGACGTCGATGCGACGCAGCTCGACGACTTGCCACTGCGTCTGAAAGACGGCGCGTACGTCCCAACGTTCTTCCAGTACATTATCTTCAACTTTCCTCACAGCGGCCAGCAGCGCGTGCACGTGAACCGCGCGCTCTTGCGCGACTTCTTTGTGAGTGCGCGCATGCGGCTGTTCAAGCACGGCGAAGTGCACGTGACGCTCAAGACGAAGCCGCCGTACTCGAACTGGCTCATTGAAGAGCAAGCGCGCGACGCGGACTTGGTCCTGAAAGAGCGCCGGCCATTCGACATCAGGCTCTTCCCAGGCTACCACCACCGCACGACAGACCCAACGGCCAAGGCGTTTGAGCCCGACCAGTGCATCACCTACGTCTTCATTGTGAACCGCGCCAAGGTGCGTGGCTGTTGGCTGGGGCTGACTGTGGCTCCCATGATACTGCAGGATTGACAGGCTGGCTACTGCTGTCTGTATGTGTCGCTAGCATCCGTTCGAAGCGATTGCGCAGGCTGCGACGGAGGCTGCGCATCAGCGCAAGCTCGGGGCCGACGCTGCGCCATTGCCACCGGCTGCTGCTGCAAACACTGCGATTGCGCAGCTGCTCGAAGCGCATGCGCGTGCCAAAGCAAACGCCCAACCTGCGCCACTGGCGAAGGCGCCGTCACAAAGTTCGACTGCGCGTGCTGCAAAAGCAAAGACGACAGAGCCCAAGGCTGCAGGCGCTGGTGCGAGTGAGCACGAGCCACGCAGCACAGCGACGGCGCCAACAGAGCGCGACCAGCGCAAGCAACAGCAGCAACGCCTCGCGCAGTTCTGGACGCCACTGCATCGCCACTCGCTCGTGCGAGCGACGATCGCATCCGGAGCGCTCCAGTCATAGACTTGATATAGGACTCGAGAGCTCATGAAGTTTGTCTCGCCTATGTGTGTGCTTCTGATGCGACTATGTGGACTCGGATCTGATGCTGATAATCCCACCTAGACTCTGATGCTTACAATTTCCAAGTGATTTGCTCCCACATCACGGTGAACGATCACCAGCCGAACAGACGCACTTGTGCTGCTGCTGATGGCGTCTGCGAGCGCTGCTGTGGCTGCGTCGGCGTACGCGCCTGTGCTGCAGCACACGCCGTCTGCTGCTGCAGCTGGAGACGACGCGCTAGAAGCGTCGCTGTCGTCGCCGACTGCGCGCTCGAGAGCACAGACAGACGACGGTGGAGACGACGATGACCGCGCCTCATGCGACTCGACGGCGATTGCGTCCGACAGCGAGCAGTTCACAGGCGCAGTTGCGACGACGCGGCCACGTCACGCGCGCTCGCAGCGCAGTAGCAATAGCAGCGGCGCATGGGGCACGCAGCTCTGTATCTCGGCGCTCAGTGCGATCTCGGGCTTCCTCTTTGGCTACGACCTGTGCGTCATGGTCATTGCGCTGCCGCTCATCCAAGCAGTACGTTCGAGGGCTGTGTGCGCTGCTGTCTTGGCGCTCTTCTCTTCGCCCGCGGCTGTCGAGGGCATACGGTCGCGCTAGGACTTAGCGATGCGTCTCTGGCTCTGGGTATGTGCTGCTACGATAGGACTTTGAGCTCTCAACAGCGTCGGCCGAGTCGGTCGTGAGCATCCTCATGGTCGGCGCCGTACTCGGCTCGCTCGCTGGTGGCATTGGCTCCGACTGGTGCGTCCTGGTCCTTGGCACTCACTGCCTATGGGCAGTCTGCTGGACGACAGATGGATGGACTGACCGAGCGCTGGCGTGTGCTTGTCGCGGCCACCATGGACGTGCAAACCGAGCAGCATCGGTCGCAAGCCAGCGATCGTCGTCACCGCCGCGTTCTTCCTCCTCGGCTCGCTCTTCATGACGCTTGCAGGCTCGCTCGCGTCGATGCTCGTCGGTCGGTTCCTCGCAGGCCTCGCAGTTGGCGCGAGTGGTCCGTGCGTCTCCGTATACCTCTCCGAGATCGCTCACCCTGCGCGTCGTGGCACGCTCGTGACGATCAACGAGGTGCGCTCTACCCCAGTGCTGAGAGCACAGGACGCCTCGTCAGGACTGGCATCCGACCTCTTACACACACGATGGTCGCCGCTCTCTCTCTTGTGTGTGCGTGTGTGAATGGCTCGACAGGTGATGCTCTGCGTCGGCTGCCTCGTGTCGGTCACAGTCAGTGGACTGCTCCAAAACAGCCAAGTGCGTCCGCACGAACGACTGCGAATGGCCAAGGCGAGACTGCCACACTGACGCTCCATCGTCTCTTGGCTGTGAACGTCTGCGTGCAGAGCGGATGGCGCCAGATGCTCGCAGTCACGCTCCTGCCGCCGATCGTCCAGCTCGTACGTCGAGCTTCACAGAGCGCTCGACGTGCAGACACTGACGCGCAGACTGACAGACAGGCTCTTACGCACACGTGCGCTGCTGGTGCGCCGTCAGGTCGGCATGCCGGTCCTCCCCGAGTCGCCGCGGTGGCTCTTGGCAGTGCGTCCCTCCCCTCTCTCTCCCCACGCACACTTGGAACTCTCCAAGAGAGCTGGCACGAGACCTAACGCTGCGACTGTCGTGTGCGTGCGTCTCGTGTGATGCCCAACGCGCAGAAGAACCGACCGCGCGAAGCGAACGCAGCGCTCAAGCGCCTCTTCCAGCGCAGTGCTGATCGCGACCGCGAGACTCCAGCCAAGTCCCAGCTCCCACGCGAAGTGCGTTGCGCACACTCTCCATGCGTCGTCGAGCTCTGTCCTCGTGCGTCCGTGGCTCACTCACTCGCTCGCTCTGCCTTGGCAGTCGTTCCGCCAGAGCATGCACAAAGCGCTGCAGCTGATCGCCAATGACCCACCGACGCGCAGGTGCGTCTCTCCTGCTGCCACTCACTCCCAACACACCCGACGCACCACTCACGCTTGACGGCGCTGCTCGCCAGCCGCGTGCTCCTGAGCATGGCGATCGCCCTCGGACACAACCTCACAGGCGCGAACGCGATGCTCTACTACTCGAGCTACATCCTCACGGAGCTCCGTGGCGGCGCGAGCAGTGGCGCTGCGCCGCCGTCGCACTTGACGAAAGAGATTGGCGTCGCAGTCGCCAAAGTCGCTGGCGTGTGCACGGCGATTACGATTGTCGACCGCGTCGGGCGTCGCCCGCTCTTGATCGTTGGATCTACGCTCATGCTCGCAGCGTACGCAGTCTTCAGCGTGTGCTTCAGGCTCCTCGCTGACGCCACGGACGCGTCGGCGAACTACGAGGCGCTCGGGCTCTGGACGCTCTACGCGTTCATCTTTGCGTGGAACTTGAGCTGGGCGCCGCTCATGTGGGTCATCTGCGTCGAAGTCCTCGGCGACGAAGTCCGGTCCGTCGGCATGGGCCTCACGTTTGCAGTCTTCTGGCTCGGCAGCGCTGTGACGAACCAGACGCTGCTCACGCTCTTCCATGCGATCGGTGAGTCCTAGGACGCTCGCCTGCCAGTGCTTTGGCTCCATGACGTCCTGACTGACTGCTTTGTGGATGTGGATGTGGGACGCAGGCACGAGCGGGACGTTCCTGTTGTACGCAGTGCTCACGAGCTGCTCGCTCGCGTTCGTAGTGCTCAAAGTGCCAGAGACCGCAGGCCTGACGTTCGAGCAGATCGGTCAGCTCTTGGCACGCCGGTCGGAGCAGCACATGGAGCTCCGTGTGTGAGCTGAGCGGGTCATGCGTTTCGCAGCTCACCTACAATACACAACATAAACAACGGAATCATCTGAGAAACACTAGATGATCAATACTCGAGCAATGGTGATTAGCAAGATGGCAATGGCACCAGATGCGAGTGTGCTGGCGCTGCTGCTAGAGCAGCAGTGGGAGGAGTTCGAGTGCATGCGCAGCATGTTCCCAGCGCACGACGAGCTCGCATTTGACGCGCGCGCCGTACAGCAGTTTGAAGCGTGCGTGCTCTCGGGCGGTCCGCGTCCAAGCTCGCGTTTGCAGTACACGATCCGCTTCCAGGTGCGCCATTGACATCATTGCTTACTCGGTCGTTCAAGCAAAGCTGCTGGGTGATGCACGTCTGTAGCCACTCACTCACACATCTGCGCATGCTCACGCACGCTCTCTCTCTCTCTCTCTCTCTCGCGTAAGCGAAGGAGCTGAGCTTTGGGAAAGAGATCCCAGCGCTCGAGATCGCGTACCCGACAGGGTATCCTGCTCACGACAGTGTCGACTTCACAGTACGCTGTCCGTTCCTCTCGCGCGAGCAGACCGAGGTGCTGCACACGCAGCTAACGCTGCTAGCGACTGGTGCGAACGGCGACGTCGTCGTGCTTCAGCTCTACCAGCAGATGCTCGATGCGCTCACTGAAGCGCATCAGGAGCGCGACGTCTACGCGGACAGTAGGAGTAGCACTCGCCTCAACGCCGAGGCAAGCGAGCTGAGCCTTGCACCCGCAGTGCTAGGTCGCCGTGCGATCTACTTCCACCACATCATCAACCCAACGAAGCGCCGCGTCGTGCGCGAGTGGGCACTCGAGCTCGGCCTCTGTGGCTTTAGCAAGATCGGCTGGCCCGGCGTCGTGGTCGTCGAAGGACGCGAAGCCGATGCGCAAGAGTACGTCCGGCGGCTCCAGGGCCTGCGCTGGAAGCAAATGGTCGTGCGCGGCGAGCAGACCGAGACCGCCGACTGCAGCGTTGAGCACCGCAGCGTGAGTGCGGATAGCAACGGCAGCGCCGTCGACGCACTGCGGCGCTTGCCGCGCGGCTTTCACGAGTTCCCAGAGACCGGCATGTCGGCGCTCGCGACAGCGTGCCGCGACGCTGGTGTCGAAGAGCTCTTCCTCACGACCATGAAGATCTACGGACGCAGTGAGGACGCGAGTGCAGCTTCGTCGCCATCCTAGCGTCATAGAGACATCGCAGCAGGCAGGCAGAGCAGCACGGAGTCGAGGACCAAGGACACTGCGACTGACACAGCAGGACGACAGCGGAGGCTACGAGGAGCAAAGAGTGAAGTCTATAGAGAGCGGTCAGTGGACCGAGTGGCGCTGCGAGCGACCTACACGCGCTGCTTCTTCGACGTCGTTGCCTTCGTCATCGTGCGCTGCTTCTTGCTCGCTGCTGGCTGTCGTCGCTTCGCCTTGGCCGCAGCATTCACTGCCGCCGCCACCAGCGGCGCATTGGCATCTGGGACTGCAGACTGCTTGCGTGCGTCCTGCTTGAGCGTGCTCTTACTCTTGGTCGTCGTCACAGCGTCGCTGTCGCCGTCGCTGTCGCTGTCGCTATCGTCGCTCGCATCCGACGACGTTGCGCCGTTCGCCGCTGGCGCCGCGGCGTCCAAGAGCTCGTCGACTGGGAAGAGGTTCTTCATCGACACGATGCTAAAGTCCACGAGGTACGACTTCTGGAGCATGCGGTCAATGCGCTGGAAATGCCGCTCGCTGTACGCAATGAGCGCTTCGAGTGTCGCACTCAAGTGCTCGAGCGACTTGAGCTTCGCCGGCGGCAACGCGCGCAAGAGCGCTGCGAGCACGACTTGGCACACGGCGCTGTGCTTGGCGTTCGTGTTCCAGTCGCGGAGCCAGTCCAGGAGCGTCTTGAGCTGCGCGTCGTCCAGACTCGTGACAACGTCCGCAAAGATCGTCTCGGGATCGAACGTGTCCGGGTCGATCGGCGCGCCGCCTGGGAGCACAGGCGTGTCGCAGTGGCGCGGTCCTTCGAGCAAGTCGCGGAGGATCTGGAGCAAACGGTTCGGGTGCCCGAGCTCAAACGCGATCTGCACGGCGTCCAAGAGCTTGTTGTTGCGGAGACAGTTCGCGAGCGCTTGCTCTTTCAAGAGCTTCGTCTCTTTCTCGAGCTGCAGCCCTTGCTCGTCCTCCTCTGTGAAGTCGCGCCAGAGGTTGATCGTCGAGTCGGCGCCGCCACTGATCATCTCGGAGCTGTCCTTCGCGACTGCCAAGGCCCAGATCTTGTCCATGTGGTTGTCCAGCGTCGCTTCGCACTCGTTGCTCTTGATCGTCCAGAGCTTCACGAGCCCGTCGGCGCCAGCAGACATGAGCTGCATGCCAGCGCAGACGAACTGGACGTTCAGGACCGACGCCGTGTGGCCTTCAAACGTCTTGAGGCACGTAAAGTCCTTCGCGGACCAGACCTTGATCGTCTTGTCGCCACTCGCGGACGCGAGGCACTGGTCCACTGGCGAGAACTCGACTGCCCAGACACCGCGCTTGTGGCCGCGGCACGTCCCTGCGAGCTGCAGGACGCTCGCGCCAGTGCCATTGCTCTGCGCGTGCCAGACTTTGATGAGCTTGTCTTGCGACGCGCTCGCGATGAACCGGTCGTTCGGCGACACGGCGAGCGCATTCACGTCCTTGTCGTGCGCTTTCACCGCGCCGAGCGTCGTGAGCGCCTTGATCTCGAGTGCACTGTCCTTGGCCGCGCTCGCGTTGTACGCCGCTGCCAAAGGCTTGAGACTCCAGAGCTTGAGCGTCTTGTCCGAACTACCGGAGACAAAGAACGCTGTGCCCATGCCAAAGTGCGCGAGCTTCTGGGACATCGCGATCGCACCGAGCGACTCAGTGTGGCCCGTGCACGTTGCCAAGAGCGTGCGGCGCTCGACGTCCCAGAGCCGCGCCGTGCGGTCTTTCGACGCACTCACGAGCCATTTGCCGTCCGGCGAGACTGCGAGCGCCATGACAATGTCCGTGTGCCCTGACAGGAGCTCGCACGAGAGCGTCTCGCGGTTGATCAGCCGGATCTGCTCGCTGTTCGTTGCAACTGCGATCTGCGACGACGGCCGGCCGTCTGCGTGCGAGATGTACTTGAGGTTCAGGATGTCGTCGTTGAAGCCGATGATCTGCGTCGTGCGCGCGAGGCGGTCGTCGAAGACGAGGAAGTTCTGGTCCGCCGACACCGCCATGAGCTCTTTCCGGTGCGCGTTCAAAAGCAAGCCCTTGTACTGGAGCGTCGCGGACTCGGGCACTTGCTTGAACACTGTGGTGCACGCAGCACCGGCGCTGCGCCAGAGCTGGAGCACGCCGCGCTCACCAGCTGTGACAAAGTAGATCGCACTGCGCTCGTCCGAGTCGTCGTTGCTGTCGTCGGCTGCTGCGCGCTTGGCTTTGCTGCGCTTGCTGCTCTTGTCCTTCGAGGCGCCAGTGCTGCCGGAGACGCACTGGAACGTCGGCGGGAGCACTTGGATGCCTTCAATGGCTTCGTGGAGCACGACCGTCTTGCTCAAGACGTTGTTGCGCAAGTCCCAGAAGTTCACGACGCGGTCGCGTCCAGACGAGAGCATCGTGTAGCCGTCGGTCGAGAACGCAACGCACGTCGCTGGGCTCATGTGGTCCTGGATGCACGCGAACTCCTTCTGCGAGTACAGGTCCCAGATGCGCACTGTGCGCGGCGTCACAACAACGAGCCATGGAGCACCGTCAGTCAACAGCAGCAGCGTCATCATGACACCAGCAGAGACGCACCGGTCGAGTCGTCGCTGCACGACACGAGCTGCAGGCGCTTTGGGTCCGGGTGGAACTTGACGAGCGTCACGATGCCGGCGTGGCGGCGGAAGTTGTGCGTGCAGTAGCCTTTCTCAATGTCAAAGACCTTGACGGCGCGGTCGCTGCCGCCAGTGGCGAGGAGCGTGCCGGTCGGATCAAAGTCCATCGCGAGCACCGGCGTCTCGTGCGCTTTGATCGTGCGCACGCACGTGAACGAGTCGAGGTCCCAGAGGCGCAAGAGGAGGTTCCGACCGGCCGTCACGAGCTGGTTGTGCCCTGGCCGCATGGCGAACACCACGAACGACTCTTTCTGCTCTTCCTAGTTCACGCGCATCGCGACCGTCACAGCGATCGTACACGTACGAGCAAGACAGAGAGCGCGAGCTGCGTGAGTCGGCGGTCACTCACACCAGACAGGACCAAGCGCGCAGTACCCGTAGCAATAGCGATACCTACATCTTCGACGTCCTGCTGCAGCGTGCGCTTGAGCTCGCCTGTCGTCGCGTCCAAGATCGCGACGTCGTCGTGGAGCATGCACGCAATGAGCGACGCGCCATTGTGCTGGAAGATCTCGACTTTGCCGCCAGTGTACACGCCGGCGTGCGACTTGACTGTGCGCCAGCTCTTTGAGAGCCCCGAGCGCGCCGAGTAGCTGCTACCACCTGCTGCGCTGCTCATAGCTGTCGTCTGTATATTGATCACGCGCGTGTGCACGGGCGAGCGATGGAGCGGTGGAGCGATGGAGCGATGGCTGGAGTTCCGAGCTCCGACGACGATGAGCTCGAAGCGAGTGACGTTTTGCATGTGCTGCCGCAGCCAGCCAAGATGTAGGTATTCGATTAGTAGCCTCTTGTGCGTCGTGTGGTCCACTCGGCATCAAAATCGAATCTATTCGAGCAGAAGCTGTGCTCGTCTATTTCGACTCTGGTAAAGGCGTAATATGTCGCCGCGGTCATGCTATAATTCGAATTTCACTGATCTCGCTCTCACACGCTCTCGCTCTCACTCTCTCAGTACGGTGCAGGCTAGTCACCTCACAGGCCTCATGGCCGCCATCGCACCAAGACGCAAAGCGACAGCAGTGCTTCGACCCTCGACTTTCGCTCTTCGCTTTGTCGAATGGAAGTGCTATCACGAGGCACTGGGGCGACTCCAGTGCTTTGCGTCTCGAGCGATGCGAGCAAAAGTGGTCCCACTTGGGATGATCGCAAGACACTCACTGACTTGGTACACTCCACGGCTAAACAGAGCGACGCGACTGCGAACTCACCAGTTGCGTCGACGTCAGCGGGGTCCATGCGAGAACGCGCGTCTCGAGATACCACCACCGCGCGCTTCGAGAGCATTTACAAGACCGATCAGCTGCAAAGCTACTCTGATCGCATTCGAGAGGGCGGCAAGTACAGCCTCCTCGTTAGCGAGAGGTGAGTCTCAAGTGAGCTGCGCGAACGAGAGGGTAACTTAAGGTGCGCTTGTCAACGCGTCTTTGCGCGCTCAGGATAGCCGTCCGAGAGCAAGATACCCGTCGACGAGAGTCTGAGCGACTTCTGTGGTCTCGGACGCTGCGACTCAGTGCGATGCAGGCAGCGGTGGCACGCCAGGGCAAGATCGATCCCAATGGCGTCTTATGACCCAGAGGCACGCTCGCGTGGCGTGGTTTCTTTGGATCCACAGAGTGCCATCTAAGCGTGTGTGTGTGTAGACGCAGTCACGACGGCGTCAAGTGGAGCTAGCTCTCTCACTGCGCTTCTCCCCGCGTTGTGCCGTCCAGACTCGCATACGCATAGACCACAGCGAGCGCTCTGCACGCGCGCGCGACGCTGTCCTCGTGACGCTGCTCTCTCGTAGCCTCCGCGAGTCTACATCGCCCCAGCATGGGGTTGTGCAGCAGCTCGCACAACACAGTGTTTGTCGGCGTGGGCGAGAAGAAGCCGCGTCGCTTGCCGAAAGAGTACATCCACGCCATGGACAAGTACCTGCCCGACTTCAAGTACCACGAGACATCGACCGAGGCGCATCGCCAGACGTGTGCAAACCACTGGAACGAGGTCTTCCACGAAGCGCCGTCGAGCAAGTCGAACAACAGCAGCTCGCGCCGAAGCACGATGGACTCGCAAGTCGCGTCGCGCATCACGGCGCTCTACGATACGTTCTACAGCTACCTCGACAAGCACTCGCCCGAGCTCAAACCCGTGTTCCGGTCCTCGATGCACGTCCGAAGCAAAGTGCTCGTGCACATTAGCGCTGGCATGCGCTCGATCCTCGCCGCTGAGAACTTTGCTGCGCGCGCGACTGCGCTCACACGCACACACGTGCGCTACGGCGTCGAAGTCCACTTCTTCAACCCACTCGGGAACGCGCTCCTGTTTGCGATGAAAGAGTGCTCGGACGGGATCTGGTCGCCCGAGATCGAGGACGCCTGGCGACGGCTGTTTGCGCACTGCAGCATCATGCTGCTGATGCACCAGCTCCACGAGATGGAGCAGTCACACAGGAGCTCCGTGAGCGGACCTACGACGATCCACGTGCAAAGCTCGGAAATGAAGAGCGACCTCGTCGCGCCGATGCAAAGGTTGTCGATCCGCGAAGAGAACAACGAGTCCTGAGGCCATTTAGGTATGAATGTAGACAGGAGTTCCATTCGAGTGGCCTTGGTTGCGCCTTGTCATCTCTGCTTTAGTTGAGTGTTGGAAGACGGTGTGTGTTCCTTCATCCTCTCACTCACTCACGCGGTGGGGATGCGAGCGACAGCTGGAACAACGAGACGCGGCTTCTGCCTCTGCAACCCTGGCGCGTAGAGACGCCGCTCCGACGCCACTGGTTCCCGCGCATCCCATCCAAGGCCATCGGCAACACGATCGCGAGCTCACGCCCACCGCCCAAGACACGACATCCGCTGCAACGGCACGAACTCGGCGCC
>JAASFT010000439.1:0-19956 GCA_023333885.1 Globisporangium parvum
CACTGCGTAGCTGAGCCACTGCCACTTCTTGCGTCGCGCAGCATTGGTGTCATGCGCAAACGCATTGATGAGCTCCACACTGCGCATGCGCTGTGTCGACACGAGCGCCGAGCAGTGCGAAGAACCGGCGCGGACTCGATCCTCGAAAGAGAAGCGACTCGTCGCTGCCAACATCGTCTGCACGGACCACCAGCTCGGTCTGGCGCTGCGAGCCGTAGCGCTGCTTCCGGGTCGTCGCGACCGCTTGCTCCCGCAGCGCGAGTCCGTGCGAGTCTTTTGCATCGACGTGGGCGTGGAAGATCCGTCCGAGATGCACGAGTGGCGTTCTCTCGACCACGGAGTTGGGCTTCAAGCTGACGACCTGGAAAGCGCGCATGCCGAGCGCTGCGAGGTCGCTAACGACAGCAGCAGCGTCGGCTTCGAGAGCAAATGACGCGTACTCGAGGTTGAACGTCCCACAGACTACGTCAAAGCGCACGCAGTCGACAAGTGCTTCCGCGCTACAGAGCTTGGTGTGGCTGCAAGCGCTTTCAATGTCGTGTCGCGACTCTGTCTCTGCGGCGAGCTCGGTCAACAGTGCGCGCGTGGCTGCAAAGTACTCGCGCTGCTCGGTCTGAATGAACTCTGGATGGAAGTTCAGCGCGATGGGACACACGATCTCGCACGTCTGCGCTAGCATCGCGCGCATCTCGTCAGTCATACTCGCGTAGATCTGCTCCATAGCGCGACAGAACGCAGCGCTGCGGGGCTCCGCGCGGTCGCGCACGAAAAAGCTCCAGAGCGCGTAGGGTTCGAGCCCCTTGTTCCTGTCCTCGTCGCCGTAAAAGTGCACGTCCCAGCGCGCTGACGGTGTCGCTGGCGTGATCGCACGTGTCACTTGCGAGAGCGGCCAGTCTCCAGAGCGCTCAGCGCGCAGTGCGTACAAGGCAGGCAAGTCAACGCTCGCGATCACAATGAACAGCTCGATCGCTTCGCGAAACGTGCGCATCGTGTCTGGAGCCGGGTACTCCATGGACGCATGCACTTCCCACGGATCGCACTGCGTGTCCACACGCAGGTTGGCGTACTCGTCGAGGAACGCGCTCCACGGATGCAGCGTCGCGGCGTATCGCTCGACTCGCGCCAGCAGTGCATGTGCGTCTTGCATTTTGATTGTTTGAGCTCGATCGTTGTTGTGTTTTGGGATGCTCACTTCAACCTTGCTTTATTCACTATGACATCTGTACATAGCTATCAACTGGTACGCTGTCGAAAGCGACTGCTATCTCACCCAAGACCTCACCTGGCCGATGCTCGACGTGTTTGTAGTGCTCCAGCAGCACGCCGGTTCGCACATCCGCTCGAGCTAAGGTGCGTGTGTTAAGCATGTTGTCACAGGAAGCGACCGAGTCTTGATCCGCAAGCTGTCCTCTGTTTCGTCGAGTAAATGTGTCTCAGTTCCTCTTGTCAGACTGGGCTTCATAGACGAAAGCGCACAAAGCACAAGAGAGGGAGATCGCGTGGCAGGCGTGCTTGATGCCGAGGCGGAGGCTTTGATGGCAAGACGCACACGAGTACGAGTCGACTGCGAGATGGTCGCTAGTCATGGCAAGCGTGCATGGTTCCCTTGTTTTATTCACTATGTCGAAATTGGTGTCGACATTCGATACGCAAAATCGATACAGCGTGTCAAAAGCTCACTTGGAGTCAGCACACACACAACGCGATCATCAAGCAAAGCAAGCGAGCAGCGCGATGGCGGACGAGCCGAACGAAGTGGAGCTGGCGCAGGTGCTGCCGCCAGTCGACGGCATCCGCGGCCGCAACAAGAAGCCGCTGCGCGACCTCGAAAGCGGCGGCAACAGTGGCGGGCTCCATGACGGCGGCGCCGACGACGACGATAGCAAACCGTCGACAGGAGCAAGCAGCAGCGACGCGCACGTCTCGCACATCCAAGCAGTGCGGAACTGGTGGACGATGCTCCGTCTGCACTTTGGCGACAGTTTACTGCTGCAGATCTTCTTTGTCTACTTCACTCAGGGCGTCCGCAGCACGCTCTGCTCGCTCGGTACGAGCTACTACTTGAACGAGACACTCGCACTGCCGCCTGCGCAGTCCGAGGCGCTGCGCGGCACGGCTGCGATTCCGTGGATCATCAAACCCGTCTACGGCATGCTCTCGGACAGCGTGCCGATCTGGGGCACGCGCCGCAAGTCGTACTTGCTCATCTTCAGCGCTGTCGCCGCAGCGGCGTACATTGCGCTCTCCGTCCCAGGACTCGTGACGACGTACGTGCTGCTGACTGCTGCACCCCACGACCTCCGCAGTGACTGACTGACTGACTGACTCGCTTGAGCTACTGCTATGACGGAACGACTGACTGTACGAACTGATGCGCACTAGGTACCACGGCGCACTCGTGTCCCTCGTTGTCGCGAGTCTCGGCATTGCGTTCTGCGACGTCGTGATCGATGGCAAAGTCGTCGAAGCTGCGCGCACGGAGCGCGACGACATGGCTGGGAACCTCCAGACGCTCTCGTGGCTCTCGCTCTCGATCGGGTCTGTGCTCGGGTCGATGGTCTCGGGCTACGCGCTCACGACGTTTGGGCCGCAGGGCGTGTTCTTCCTCTCGGCGCTCGGTCCGCTCTGTGTCGTTGCGATCTCGATCACCATGCACGAAGAGCCGTTCCGTCCAACGGCCAGCGGCAGCGCTGGCGCCGGTGGCTTTCTCCACACTGTCGAGACGCAGTGCCGCGCGCTCGCGAGTGTCGTGGTCGACCCAGTCTGCTGGCGCCCGATGCTCTGGATCTTCCTCTCGAACGCCTTGCCGCCGAGCCTGGGCGAAGCCATGTTCAGCTTCAAAACGACCGAGCTCCAGTTCTCCAAGGCGTTCCTCGGTTTCATCTCGACGATCGGGAGTCTCACGCTCTTGGGCACAACGGCGCTGTACAACGCGTACTTCCGCGACCTGCCGTTCCGCCGCATGTTCTTCCGCATCCAGCTCGCGTCCGCAGTCGTGTCGCTCGCCGAGTTTGTGCTCGTCGCGCGCTTGAACGTCGCCCTTGGGATCGGCGACCGGTTCTTCATCTTTGGCGACGAGATCCTCTCGGATGTCGTCGCGCGGCTCAAGCACATGCCATCGCTCGTGCTCTGCGCAAAGATCTGTCCCCCGGGCATTGAAGGCACGATGTTCGCGCTGCTCATGTCGATCTACAACTTCTCGTGGTCCGTCGCGTCGTACGGCGGCGCATGGCTCTGCACGTCGTTGGCGATCTCCAAGACGAACTTCTCGGGGCTGGCGATGGCCGTGACCGTGCGCAGTGCTGCGAAGATGGTGCCGCTCGTGCTGCTCTTCATGGTGCCCGAGACCACGAGCATCCACAGCTCGTCGCTTGCAAACACAAACGCTGCGGCGGCGGCGGCGAAGAGCAAAGACACCGACGACGCCGACAGTGTCGACGCGATTGCAGTCAAAGTCCAGCGCGAGTGAGCGAGTGCATCGAACGCTCTGTAGTCTGTCGAGTGAGCGAGCGCTAGTGTTCAAAGCTGCGCTGTCTACGTGGTGCTGTCCGTCGAACTGAGCCGAGAAGCCTCCTGCGAGGCTATGCGCGTGGCAGGTTGTCTGTCTTACGCTCGCGACAGGAGCGGTTCGTCTTCATCGTCGCCTATGTCTTGCTGGTCTCCTCTTGCTTGACTCTCGTGCTCCTTCTTCGTCTTCGTCTGAGCAGCGGCGGCGGCGGCGGCGGCGGCGGCTTGGTCGCGCTCCGTCTTGTCGAGCGACGGCCAGGACGCTGGGAAGACGGCGGAGAAGAACGCGTCTTCGATGATGCCGATGCAGACCATGAGCACGACGTAGCTAAACACTAGCAAGTAGCTGTAGACGTAGAGCTGACCGACAACAGGCGTCGCGGCGACGTCGTTGAACGTATCGTGGATCTCGTCGCCGTTCGCGATCGCAAACAGCGTCGTCGCCGTCGCGCCGGCGCTCTGGAACCGCGGGACGTGCGCGCCAAACATGATCGTCCCAAAGAGCACGTAGCCGACAAAGACCGGTAGGACACCAGTGAGGAACTGCGCGACGCGAGGTAAGCCGCGCTGGAGCGTCAGACCGAGAATGTGGAACCGCGCACTCACGCGCAAGTACCGCACGACGCTCATCCACTGCAGCGCACAGCACGTTGCGAATGCGAGGCAGAGGTCGTCGCGGAGCGAGAGCTGGTACGGATGGCGCCACGCTGCGATAAAGCACGCAGCAGTCGCGACGTTGAGGCTCAAGATGCTCCAGAACCACACGTCGCGGGCTTGGTTCGTGAGTGTGCGCCAGACAGACCGAGCGCCGTGGCCCCGTGCAGAAGTTGCAGCAGTCGCGGACGCACACCACTTGATCGTACACTCGACGCACTGACAGTCGAATCACAGAGCCATCGAGTTCGTCGAGCAGGCTGGGTGAGACTCACGATGGAAGACAGCCATCGAGACACTGCGACGGAGCGTACCTGGTACGCTAGCACGAGGACAAGGAGCGCACTGCTGAACACTGTGCTGCTGTCAAAGAACACAGGCGGGAGGTCTTCCAGCGCATCCGTGCTGCCTTCGTCTGTGCGCTGCCGCAGTCCGTAGTTCATTGCGACTTCCAAGTGCCCTTGGCTCTGGAGGCTGTACGTGAACACGACGCGCCACTCAAACAGCTTGGTCTTCGTGTCGCTATCGTCATGCTCTTCAGGGCCATTGCTGTCGCTCCGCTGTTTGATTCCGATCGTGAACTGGAGCTTCATGGCGTCGAGCGAGTCAAAGAACGCGCGTGTGTGCGGCGACATGTGGTCGCGTTGCAGTGGCTCGGGCCACTCGCTATCGCTTGCGCCAGTGAGGACATACTGCCAGTGCATCCATCCATGCGCATCAGCAGTATCAGTATACATACATCGAGTATACATGTTGTCCATACACATACATCCACACATACACAATCAGTCCACCAAGTATACATGCCGTGGCATCGACGGTCTCAGTATCGTTCTCAAAGCGCACGAGGAGCTCTGGGAACGGAATGTCGACGACCGCCTCGTCGCCTGCGAGCACGTACGCGTCGAGCGCAACGTCTGCGAGCTGGAAGTAGTTGTCGACGGCGCCGTGGAGGTGCTGCTTCGTCTCGTTGATCGTAAAGAGCATGCCGACAGGGTACGACGACGCGCGAGCTGCAAAGCCGCTGTGGAAGAACTCGTCGTCGACGTTCGCCGCGATCTCTTCTTCGATCTCGAGCAAAAAGTGCGGCAGCGTGATCGGCACGAGCTCAAACGCATCATCGCTGTCGCTGTCGCCGTCGGTGTTGCTGCCGCCCCACACAGACACGCGCTTGGTTGTTTCGACGTAGAAGAGCAAGTGGATCCACTCGTTTGCGAGTGCGCGTGCGAACGGATGCAGCGCGCTCCCGATCTGCACACTGCGCAGTGTCAGTGCGGCAAGGACGCCGACATGGAGCGCGACGCGCAGAGTTTGTAGCAGCCAGTTGCGCCTTGTAGCTGCTGCTGCTGTGTTCGCATACGCGGCACGATGTGGCGCGACGTCGGCTGCTTCTCGTGCCATCAGACTGATGCTTTGATCGCTCGGTCGGTTTGAAATGCGGTAGTGAAAGAATCGAGTGTGGAAGCAGTAGTGAAGAAAACGAGGTTCAAGTCACCAGCCACCTTGAAATGGCTCGCTCACTTGCTCGTCGCTGAGCTCAATGCGCTACTCGCTCGAGCTCCAGCTGCGAGCAGCAATGACTACAGTCGTCGGCTCTGCGTCGGTGCGAATGCGACCTGTACTCGAGCAGATCGTCAGGACGCAAGCGCTTTGGGCTGCGGCTGCGCGGACAGCAATCGCAGTGAGTCGTGGCAAATGGCGCCGCGTCAGTCTGTGCCGATCGATCCAAACACACGTCAACAGCGTCCGTGAGCTACGACCGACTGGGAGAGAGAGCGCGCGCACAAGCTCGTCATAAGGCCATTCAGTCATTGCTCGTGGTCTCCGTTCACACTGGTGTGATTGACACCTCCTTCTTGACATGCTACTTCGAGGTGTTGCTGCTCGCTGTCGAGTCGCCGCAGCGCCTCTTCAAACAGCGCGACCCGCTTCTGCAGCAAGCGCACGATCTCGTCGTCGTCGTCGTCCCGATCATCTCGTGAAGCCACTTCGTCACTCGACCACAGGTGCTCTGGGACTACATCGACTGATTCGCACCAAGTGTCCACTGCGTCCTGGCCGCTCGCATCGTCCTTGCTCGCGCCTGCTGCTGGTACGAGAGCCTGTGGAGCTGGTCGCTCCCACGAAAGTTCGCTTGTTGCTGTAGCTTCGGCATGAGCGTCTCGCTGTCCTTCTGCTTGAGCCGCAGCGCTGTGCTCGCCCATGTGCTGCTCCTTCATCTCCTTCTCGTTGATGGCGCCGTCGCCGCTGTCGCTCGCATCAACAGCAGCAGAAGCGCTGTCTTCGGTACCAAAGAGCACGTCGCTGCTCCACGACTGCACCACGAGACTCACGAGTCCGTCCAGCGCCTTTGTCGTCTCTGCTGTCACGCTACTCTGTGAGCTCTCACGCGACCTCGCAACGCCGCTTGACAACGATGCATACACTGGCGAAGACGATGGCGATGGCAGCAGTGGTGCGTGCGTCGCGGCAATCGCGCCAGGTGCATGCGGTGACGCTGGCGGCAGTGCTGCTACCCTCTCACTGCCAATAGACACAGACTCGACGACGCGCTCGCGTGCGTCCTGCATGGCATCACGCTCGACTGACGCAGCCGTGTCAAGCGTAGCGCGAGCTGACTCCTCGCACTGAACGCTTGCCTGCGAGTGGCGAGACGCAGGTGACGAGAGTGCGTCAACCTCATGTGCTGCGATCGCAGTGTCTCCATCCATCTCCTCCTTCTCCTCGTCCTCGATGTCGTGCAAGTCGAGTGCCTGTGCATCGGCGCTACTGCGAGGCTCCTGGGGACGACTGCTGTCGCCAGGAGCAGCACTGAGCGGCGCGTGGGACTCACGAGCGACTGGCACGGCGTCGTCTAGCGCACGTGATGTGGCTGCGTCCGACCGGATGCTAAGGCGCTCGCGCAGTGCATGGAGCACGTCGCGGTCATTCGATAGCGCGTCGTGGTCGTCGCGGAGACTGTGCAACTCGGTCGAGCGATACCCGAGTGTGCCACTCAAGACTTCGTCCTCGCTCCATTGTGTCGGCGGCAGCGGCGACAGCAGCGACGGAGAGGAGGATGGCGACAAGCGAAAGCGCGCGCTGCTGTCGAGTCCGTGGCGACACCACGGCAGCGATGGCGATAGGTCGTCGTACTGAAGAGCTGTAGGCACATCACTGACACTGCTGCTGCTGCTGGAGCTGCTCCACCCGAGGCGCTTGCGCACGCGCTCGATCACGAGCTCCGCGTCTTCGAGCGTCGGGGCAAGCTCGTCCTCCTCTTCCTCGCCGTCGTTTGCATGCACTTCGTTGAGCTCAACTGGCAACGGCGCTGCTGCTGCTGCTGCTGCCGCTGGTGGTCGTAGCTCAAGCGAGTGCTCCCAACTCTGGCGCAGTCGCGGCGATCGCGATGGCAAAGACGGCGTCTCAGTCTCGTCGTGGCTCGTTGAGCTGCTTGGCGGCTCGAGCTGTGACGGCAGCGAGCTCCACGACGCAGGCGAGAGCAGTAGTGCGTCCGTGCTCTCGACTGGCGTCGCAGCGAGCTCGTATGGCACTTGCGCGCGTGTGGCGTGTCTCTCGGAGCGGCTGTGATTGCTCGTGTGGTTGCTGCTGCTACTGCTGTGAGCGCTGCTGGCGTCCATGCCACTGAGGCTGTGATCGACAACATCGCTTGCGCTGTTGCTGCGGTGCTGCTCGAGCGGTGCTCGCGGCCGGCGACGCGCATCGGCTGCGCTGCGCGTCCACCAAAAGTCGTCCCGCGTCCCACGTGGTCGCTCTTCGCGCGGTCGCGGCTGCTCGGTCCGGAAGCGCGCAATGTAGCGGCCGATTGTCGTCGTTGTCGCAGCAGCCGCTGTGTCTATCGGCGCATGTGCGGCTGCGCGGTCGTGGCAATCGCGCACGGGCCGCTGTCGTCCGCCGGCATCATCGCCGCCGCCGTCTTCCTGCGCTGTCACCATGTGCGCTCGTGACAAGCGAGCAGTCGATTCTCAGCAACTCACTTGATCTGTCTATGTCGTCAGCGAAACGCAGATCTCGTGCGTCCATCATATCCTCACACACACACACATGGCGCTCAATGCGCAGGTGCACTTGGCAGGTGCACTTGGCAGGTGCGCGCACCACCACCACCTGGCAGGTCTCTCGCTCTTCTCTCTTCTCTTCTCCAGCAGCACCTGCTCTTGCTCTTGCCGTCGGCTCTCCCTCCCACACACGCACACGCACATGTACGCACACGCACGCACAGCACCGCCGCGTTGTTGTCGCACCCGAGACGCTCTCTCGTGCTTCACGCATAGGATAGGGCAATGGCACCAGGTGCAACATGGATTGCCAGACAAGCAAGTTGTTGTTTGTTGTTTGTTGTTGTTTGTGTTGTTTGTTTGTATGGTGCTCACGCAACGAACGCGCTATCGTCCAGATCGTCATCGGCTACTCGACGCCCTACATTGGCTCGCAGCGAGCGACATCGCCGACACCAAGAGCGACAGCTCCGAGACAGAGCCGCGTGGCTCGTACCTCGTCCCACACGTACGACGACGCGCTTAGTGCGCTGGCGCGTCGACGATCATCTCGAGCAGCGCGCGGTAGTCGCCGCTCGTCTCGCCGTGGATGCGGTCCTTCAGGTCCTTCTTGTACGCCTTCTTGTACGCCTCCTTGATCTGCGGCAGCACAATGTGGTACCGCACAACAGCGGCGCTCAAGCCGTCTTCGTCCGTGCCAAAGCCCTTCATCGTGCTCTCAAAGTACTCGGCGAGGAGCTCGAGCGGCTCGAGCACGAGGCGCACGGCAAAGAGCAGCGCCTTCTTCGCGTCGCCGCCAAACTCCTTCTCGACCGCCTTGATGACCGTGTAGTTGTACTTCTTCGCGTACACCGCGTTGATGTTGCGGAGGTGCTCCGGCGGGCTCGTCACGATGATCTTGATGAACGCCTCTTCGTCCGTGCCAAACTTGCCCTGGCCCGCGGCGTAGAGCGCATCGGCGTCCTCCTCGGCCTTCGCCGCCGTGTGGAACGACGCGTTGAAGTCCACGAGCGCACCCTGGAGCGACGCGACGATGACCTTCTTGAAGTCGCCACCGAGCTCGCCGTTCAGGCGCACGGACAGGTCCTCGTTGTACAGGTCAAAGTACGTCTTCTTGAGGATGTTGATCTCGACGTTCGTGCGGCCGACGACGACCGGGTAGATCAAGCCCTCGTTCGTGCCCGCGCCTCTGCACGCCGTGTACAAGATCTCGGCCTCGGCCTCCGGGAGCGGCACCGAGATGAGCGAGAGGAGCTTGCCGTACGCACCCGACGTCTCGCTGTTCACGAGCGCCTTAAGCGTCGTGTTGAACAGCGCCTTGTAGCGCTCGGCGATGAGGAAGCGCTGGTCCGGCGTCTTCGAGCCGAGCACGGCCGTGAGGAGCTTCTCGTCCGTGCCAAAGCCCTTCGTGGCTTCGTGCACCTGCTGCGCCGCGGCGTCGACCTCTGGCGGGTACGAGTTCTGCACGCCCTTGTACACGTTGTGCGCCGATGGTGGGTAGAGGTTCAGCATCGCGAAGAGAGGAGTTGGAGTTGGGGAGCTTGGCTGCGGCGAGAGGAGGTCGGCGCGGTCGGGCGGATTCGAAAGTGAGCTGCGCGACGTGTGTGTGTGTGTGTGCGAGGTCTTCGCACTCAAGTCTCCCTTTGTGTGGGTTCAGCAACAGGCACGTTTTTCGTCACGACCTGCAAGACAACTTTGAGCAACTATGGACTGCTGCCACGGACGCAGCTGGTGGCGCATTTAAACCAGATCCTCTGATACTGAGTACTACTTTTCGAGGTGACATACACAGCGCAAGTGAAACCACACCGCATACGCAACCCAAGAGCAGCTCGCCCATACAAACGTCAACATGTCGCTTCGAGAACACAGTCGAGCCGTTGGAATTTTGGTGCAAGTGACGTGGCAAAAGATCCAAAAGTGCACCTGCGTTTTCAGTGGAGCCGCCGCCGCTTGATGGGCATCATGCGCATTTGCGCTCGTGCTTCGTCTTGGCGACGATCGACAGCAGCAGCAGCAGCAGCAGCATCGACGGTGACCCCAAGACTAGCGCATGCATGTGTGTGTTGCGTGTGTTGCATTGATCCCCAAGATCTGGCAATGCGTACTTGGTGCGAGTGTGGCTGCATGGCAGTGCCTTTGTCTGAAAGCGAGCTGGGACCGGCCGCAAGCGCTCGTTGGCAAACACGTGGCAGCTCAGCGCGCACACGAACGCCGCTGGTGCAAACAAGCGTCGGCAAGCAAGCGCTCAGTCGTTGCGCCACAGGAGTCCAGTCTTCTCAGCTGGTGCCACTGGCGCGATCTCTTTCCGCGAGACGTGCTGCTTCACTGGTGGCGTGAGCGCGTGCGTCATGGACGGGAAGACAAAGTCCTGTGGCTTGCCAGTCGCTGCGCTTGTGGGTCCGACAAACTGCGTCGCGTCCGTCGCGCGAAGCGTCGAGGAAAACTGCGTCGCGACCGAACCGGCGTACTCTTGCTGGTTGTGGATCGTCACGGGTGGCGCTTCGAGCGGCACGCGCTTGCCGCTCGGGAGCGTCGCGTTCTTGACGATCCGCAGTGGCTTTGACCGCACAGGACCGTGGAGCAAGTCGGCGATCTTGTCGAGCTGCGTCGGCTTCTTGCGCGGCAAGCTCGTGATGTTGCCATGCGCGAGGAACTTGAGCTGCGTCTTGTCGACGACGAGGCGGCGCTCCCACTCAGCGAGCTCGCGCTTGAGCGCTTCGTCCTGCTCTTGCCGCAAGCCTTCGCCACAGAGGTGGACGCTCCGAAAGTACTCGGCGTTGACCGATCCGTCCGCGTTCGTGCCGCCAAAGACCATGTCTTTCGACGGCAGCGTCGAGAACGCAGGCAGCGCGCCGCTGCGTCGTCTTGCGCCGCTGCTGTCGCTGTCGCCACTACCGCGCGAGACTGGCTGCGGATGGTTCACATTGTCAACGAATGGCTCGCGCAAGTCTTCACACCGCGCGAGACTCGGTGCGTCCTTGTGCTTGTAGTACTCGTTCGGCTGCCGCGGCGGCGGGTACACAAACCCGCGCTGCGTGGTCCACTGCTTGCGGCTCGCGAGCTCTTCGGTCTGCCGCAGTGCATCGGGGTCGACGAGACTCACTGCGAGTGACTGGAACTCGTGGCTGTACGTGTACGTTGCGCGGTGGTCCTTTGCGAGTTGCTTGCGCATCTCGTCCTGAAGCGCGTCCTGGGTCTAGCAAGTTGCAACAGAGCGAGACGGCCGAGTGCGTCGCGTTAGTAGAGAGCGAGAGGTGACAGCACACTGCGTACTGACTGCACGTACGCGCAGCTTCTGGCCGCTGTACATGTAGACCGGCGTGGCTGGCTGACTCTGCAAGAGCGTGTCAGCGAGCTTCTTCTTCTCGGCGTACTCGGACCGGACGGCTTCGAGCTCTTGCCTGGACACCCACCAGACGCCCCACAGCGCACGGTGTGAGCCAACACACGCACGCTAAGCCGCAGCAGTAGACAGAAACCATACAAGCACACTGCCACACGCACTTGCGCGCTGCGAGATAGTCCTTGTCCTTGCGGCTCTTGCGGAGCTGCTCGAACGCGTCGTTCGTCGCGTCTGTCGGCGCTTTCAACGCCACGACATGGCGCTTGGACGCTGACATCTTGGTCCCAGACCCGCCGCTGCTACTGTTGTCCGTGCTGCTACTGTTGTTGTCTGTGTCTGTCGACGTCTCGGGTGCTGCGACGTCGCTCGGGTCCGGGACGTCCTGGCGGTGGTGACCACTGCCTTTGCTCGCATGGCCATGACCAGTGCCGTGGATGTCTTCGAGCGTGATGCTCTCGCCATACTTGCTCTCGACCTCAATGAGCATCGCCGCAGTCGGGAAGAGATCCAAGCGCTTGACGTCGTCGAGACAGCTCGCATGCCGCACATCTGCGAGCCGCGTGAGCGCTTGGAAGCACTGCTCCGAGACCTTGGTGCGCATGTAGATGTCGGGCGACGTGAGGAGCACTGGCAGTGCGTACCTGAGCTTGATGCGCTTCAGGTCGACTTCAAACGCCGTGTACAACCGCTCAGTGAACCGAATGCGGTCGTTCGCGCACATGCGGACGCCGCGCGGGTCGTTCAAGACTGCGGGACGTTGGATCTGCTCGTGCACGCGCTGCATGCCGCGGTCAGCGAGTCCCTCGAGAACGATCGTGCGGAACTGACTGTCGATGACCTGCGTGCCCGTGATGACGTCGAGCTGTCCGCGCGCGCACGCGAGCTTCTCGTCCTCGGTCATCTGGTACGACCGGAGCGGGACGCCTGGGAGCGCCGCCAAGTTCACGCTCGCCATCACACGCGCGACTTGGTGGAGCGTTCGAGTGTCTTTGTATGGGATGATGAGCACCATGCGCGAGAAGCACGGCGGCGATGCAGTGTCGTCGAGCGAGAGACTCGCTGGTACTGGCTCGAGCGATGCGCGGCGCTGCGTCGTCGTTGCTGCCGTTGCGATCGGGTTGAGCGGGTGCTGGAGTGCAACGTGGAGCGACAGCGCCGTGCCGCTTGCGAGGTACGCACCAGGTTCACGCACGAGCTTCTCAGTCGGCGTCAAGTCCAAGACTGCGAGTGGATCGTCGTCAGTATCAGTTGAATCGCGAGCGCCGAGCGGCTTGGCGCGTCGCTTCATCGAGACAACGTCAGTCGTGAGCTTGTATGCCATGAACGGCTGGGACTGTCGAGTTGGCGCGGTGCTGCTGCTACTACCGACAAGCTGCTTGGCGCTGTTGAGGAGCTCGTCGAGTCGGAACGTTGCGAGACCATGCGGGAACAGCTCGCTCGCTCGCAAGAGCAGCCGGTGACAGTCACGTCGTGCGACTTCGTCGACTGCAAAGATGTCGAGTGACTTGGCATGTTGCTGCTGCTGATGTGGATGACTTGCGCCAGTGCGCGGTGTCGTTGTCCTTGATGCATTGTTTGAAGGCACGGCGTGCTGCTCCGCCCCTCCTGCTGCGCTGCTATGACTTGTTGGACTCGGAGCCGTGATGTCGATGCCAGTCGTGTGCAGCGCGTCCCACTTGGTTATGAGCTTGCGCACCTTGTCGGCTTGCGCGAGGTCGCGGTCGTGCACTTCGACTGCGAGCGTCGCGTACTGCAGCGCGTCGAGGAGCTCAGCGCGGTTGAAGCGCGCACTCAGGAACGTCGCCCGATGTTGCCAGTCGACACTCGCATCCTGCCAGTTAGCACCAAGCAGGCAGCAGAGCGTGAGCCATCGCCACCACTAGCGCATTCGCAGACCGCCACACTACCATAGCCAGCAATCGAACACGAGCTTGGGTTGTACCTGAAGCTTGCTCGGCGTCGCAACGAGTCTTCGAGGGAGTGCAATACCACCAGTGCCTCTAGGGACGCTTGGCTGTGGAGATCGGAGCTTGTCGGGGTACAGCTGGAACGACGCATACACTGGTCGGCAGCACTGTCGCAAAGCAGTGTGCGGCGAGCTGCCTGCGCGACTCGCGATACCGGGGAGCCGACGAATCGAACGGAGTGTGAGTGTGAGCGGATTGAGCTTCTTCATGAGTGCCGTGCTGAGCAGTGGCTGGTCCACGCGCACGCGAATCGCGAGGTACGTGAGTCCAGCCGCCTCCGATGGGAGCATGGCAAACAGACTCACGCTCGGTGAGCTTGCACTCGCTGTCGCTGCCTTGGACGCAAAGACGCTCAGTGACGCGCTGCTGTCGTTGGCACCACTGCTGCTGTCGTTGTTGTCGATGTTATCGCTGTCTGCTGCTCGGTGCCACGTCCAGCACTGCTCGATGAGGAGGTGGCCAGCAAGCAGACTGCTCACGTCGAGCTCGTAGAGTCCTGCGTACGCTCGGGGTTTGTGCTCGATGGTGCCAGCAACGCTGCCACCTGCAGTAGTGGCTGGCGCTGCGCTCTTGCTCCCAGCAGCAGCGCCACCTTTAGTGTCTTTGGTCGGAGCAGATGACACAGGAGTCGCTGCGCTTCCGCCGCTCGTACTCGCAGCTAGTCCCGCGTGGTCGGCAAAGAAGAACGAGAGCACTGGGTCGTCGTCAAGTGCGTTTGCAAACGCCTCTGTGACGCTGACGTCAGCAAACACCTGCTCGTATCGGAGTGTGTGGTGCGGCGGTGGCGTGGGAAGCAGTGACGACGACCGAGATGACAGCGCGGCTCCAGCTTCGAGGTCGCTATTGCCATCGCCATCGCTCTCGCTCTCGCTCGATGTGAGTGGTGTCCATCCAGCGGCTCCGATGACTGGCGTCTGCTTCTTCGAGCCTTCGAGGAAGCGGAAGCGGAAGCTCGGTGCCGCGAACGCATGCTCGTCCACTGCTGCGTCGATCTGGACCGTGAAGCGGCACCTGTGCGTCTCGGTCTCCATCGCCCACAAGGACACGCTGTGCACGCGGCACTCGACGAGACTTCGCTACTGTGGTACACATCGGTAACCGCTCGCGACGCATGGCTCGATCGACACAGCAGAGCAGAGCTGAAGGGAGCAGCAGCAGCACGCAACCACGAGTGAGCATGGAAGGCCGATACGACTCGTGCACGTACAAAGCGCGGCGCGACTTTGTTGGCATCGAGTTTGAAGTGCGGCTCTTTGACGTCGACGACGCCGGCGTCGCGGTGATCGCGCACCAGAGCGCGAGCGAGAGCGCAGGAGCGCCGTCGCTCAAGTTCTCGCGCGTGTTCTCACGGACCGAGCTGCGAGCTGCAGGCATTACAAAGACACTCGAGGGCTTTGTCGCGCTCGTGGACTCGCTCGAGCTCGTCGAAGACGCGTACTTTACAGCACAGGACGCAGCTGCGGATAGTAGCGGCGACGACGCCAGCGAGTTTGCTGCGTTCCAGCTCTCGTCGTCGCTGCCCGGGATCAAGTTCCCGCCTCCGATCGTGTCGCAGCGCGCTGCGATGGCGTACTTTGCGCGCGCGCCGGTGGGACTCACAGCATGGAACCAGGACCATGGCGCAGGCAGCGGGAGCAATGAGATCCTGCTCGACGTCGTTGCGAAGGGACTCACTGAGCTCTGTCGCACCAAGCCTGCTGGTCTCGATGCTGTCAAGTGGCTCGGGAACTGGTTCCTCGAGCACAACCCGAGTCAGCCAAACGTGCAGGTATGAGAGAGAGAGAGAGCGAACGCGAGAGGTGACGAGGAGATCCACTGTAGAGCTCCCGAGCTCAGGACAGACAGACAGACAGACAGACTCGCTCGAGCGAGCGAGGCAGCTTCGTGTTAGAGGAGTAACCCTATGTAACCAGCGCTCTGCTTTGCTTTGAGATACACGAAGAGGCGCGACTCGTGCATCTTGACTGTCACGGCTAGACACACGACGCATCCGCACCACACCCACGTAGCAACGCAAGACGCCATGGCAGACGATCTGCAGTCGTCCGAAGAGCTCGCGTTCGTCGCGGAAGAGGTCGACCGCATCATCCTCGCGAGCATCGACGCATGCCTCAAAGACGAGGTCTACGACGAGCTCCAGGTCTCGCACTGGGTCGACACGATCTGCGAGACGATCATGCGAGGACTCAGCGAGCTGCGCAAGCCGCTCAAGTACATTGGTGCGTCTGCATTGCTCTTGACGTGAGATGTGTGTGTGTGTGACCAACTCTTGCTCCGCTATGGTGAGCTGACCGCTGCAAATGCGCGGTTCTGCTACTGCTGCAGTGAGCTGTCTGATCATGCAGAAGAATGGCGCAGGCGTACACTCGTCTGTCTCGTGCCACTGGGACACCGCCACGGACGGTGCGTAGTGCGCACGAGAGGTGCGATGCGTGTGTGCGAGTTTTGTGTGGATGCTGACAGTCGGTTCATCTCGTGCTGCGCCAACTTGCTCGTGCAGGCGCGCATGTCGTCAAGTGGCCGAGCGACAAGCACAAAGACCACAATCGCTCCATGTACTGCGTCATCACTGTTGGCGGCTTGAGCTTCTGAGCCCGTCGTGTGTGTGCTCTAGCATAGTCGAACGCACAGAGTCGAAGCGAGCGAGGCGTCCAGCAAGCGAGCGCCTCGTCGATCAACACGTCCAAAAGCCTCGCACATCCGATGCAATTTCTGATGGTGATGATGATCGACACGAGCGAGCAGGACCGCTGGGTGTCGCCTGTGGCTCGTCAGGACACCCTGAGCGCTGTCTCACGTGTTGCTGGACCACCTGCTTGTTGCCGCCGTAGCAGTGGTGACGGCGTCTGCAGGACGTTGAACTGCGCTTCGTCGTTGAAGAACTGTGCGCGCTTTGCGGCGGTCGACAGCGTGAACTCGCGCAAGTCGCTGCGCACGCAGAAGACCGCTTGAGACCTTTTGCCCTCTCTCCAACACCGCGGTCCTTCCCGTCCCGCTACGCAACGCGCAAATGGCATCGACTGCTCCAGCTGTCAACCAAAGACGCTCCTGAGCACCATCTACGCGCGCGAACAAGCTCTTTCATCAACACTAGTCCAGCAAATGATCTCTACTATCGACACAGTCCAATGTTCCAGATGCCAAGCTTCAGGTGCTGCTGAAGCGCTCGCTCCCCGGAGCTCTCAGTAGTTTGTTCATACTTTGATCGCCTTAGGACTCAGTTTCGCCATTGGAGCTTTGTGTGCTGCGTCCTCTCTACATCTATGCTACGCACCACTGGCGTCACCAGCGTCTGCTGTCTCGCAAGGGTGCTCAGCAGCATCATCTACTCTCGCAACGAGCCACTGCGTGACGTAGTCGAGCACACGCTGCTTCTCGGGTTCGTGGAAGACGCAGTGGAAGAGCCCGTCAAAGACCTCAAAGTGCTTGTCCGAGTTCGCGATGCGGTCGAGGAACGCGCGCGCCATCGGGAGACTCGTGATCGTGTCGCCGCTGCCGTGGACAATGAGGATCGGCAGTGCGCAGAACGCACTGTCAGGCTGCTCGCACTGCGGATCGCTCGCGAGTGCGCTCATCGCAGTCATGATCTGCTCGCCCATGCGCGCGGAGAGGGGCTCCGACACATGCAGCGGGTCTGTGTGGCAGTCGTCGAGGAACGCAGGGTCGCGGCTCAAGCCGTTTGGGTCGACGCCTGGCACGAGCTTGGCAGTCGGGAGGAGCCAGCTCAGTGGCTTGCTCAAGAGCGAGAGCACGCTCAGCACAGGCGAGTAGTCGACGTCGATCGCCGGTGACGCGAGCACGATCGCACTGAACGTGTGCTCGCCAGAGAGGACTGTGTGGAGCGCAACGAGTGCGCCGAACGAGATCGCCATGCACACGAGCGGGACGGTCGCTGCAACTGCGTCGCCGAGCATCACCGGGAGCACGTCTGTCTTCGCGACGCTCACGAAGCGGTTCGTGTCGTCGACAAAGTCGCGAAAGCTCTCTGCGTGTGCGCGCACGCTGTCGACTTCTGCGACGCTCCGGCCGTGGCCGGCGAGGTCGTACGCGAGGACACCGTAGTTGTGCGCGAGCAAGTGCTCGTACACGTGCGTGAACCGGTGCGAGTGCTCGCCAATGCCGTGCAAGAAGAGCACGACGCCGCGCACCGGTGGGTGAGGTGCTGGACTTGGCGTCGACCCTGCTAGTGCTGGGAAGAACGCGCAGTAGAACATACGCTTGCCGCGCGTGTTGGTGAAGCGACCTTCGACGTAGCGCACTTTTGACGCGTCGAGCACGAACGGCGACGACAATGCTGTAGACGCAGTGCAAGGAGCCGGAGCTGGAGCAGTAGTGGTGATCATGCTGTGGATGGTGTGCACCAATGAGCGGAGATTTGCAAGTGCGAAGGGAAGAAGCAGACAAGTGTCAAGTGTGCGCGGCATGACCAGCGACGTTGCGAGTCGATGGCGTCGCGCCACCTCAGCAGCTCGCTTGCATCTCGACAGGCGACTGCATTTGTCCACTTGCTCGAATGCTTATCGACCGCCATTCACCACCAACGTTCACACACACAAACGCACACAGAGACTCTCTACAGCAACTTCCTTCACCCTCCTTTGCACAGACGCACAGACACACAGACACCATCGACATCGCCATCGATGTCATCATTAGCAGCAGCACAGCCAAGGCGAACTGCACGAACGTGAGGCCTTCAAGAAGTGTGCTCCAGCATTTTGCCCAGATGAAAACGCTGATATTTCAGGATATCGGATATAAACTCCGTCAATCCGACAATTAGAGGCAGATGTCTGCGGGTTTGACAATATTTTGTTGGATCGGAAGCGGTCGTATCTAACAGAGGTCGACCAATAGCCCCACCGGAGCTCAACGACATCAGCACAACGTCTGATATTGGTAGCCAAGATGCTACTCTGAGGTATCGAGTACGTCGAGTACGAGAACCATTTGCGACGGCGAACCCTCAACAAGCCGGCGATCGACAAGTGACTGCCTTGTTTTTCCCATGTCGCACGACCACCAGCGTTCTCGACATGGACTTGACCAATATACCAGTTGTGCTCTCGCATTCGAGCGCTACACACTTGATCAACAACCAGACGTTGCAATGGAGGTCCACGAGTTCGCACTTGGCCTGTCAGTCGACACGCAGGTTCGCAGCCTCGATCGTGACGTGCATAAGTGTCACCCACACTAGCATCACAGTCGACAGGTGGATCTTGAGGTCGAGCCGCTCCGTGAAGATCCGGAGTGTCAGCGGCCCCGACATGGCCACCACGATGTCGAAGAAGTCCCACACGCTCTGCAGCTCGCTTCCGTTGCCGTGCACGAAGACGAGCTCCTTGTTCCGGTCGAGCGAATAGGCGCTCCAGTTGAGGGAACCTAGTTCAGCAGCAATGATTGAGCATCTGTGGCGTTCATGCGAGCATCAGGATAGCATCAAGATCCGCACCGTGAATGATGTAGTCTCGGTCACGGATACAAAACTTGGTATGTAGAGTGCCACGAGGTGCCAAAAGGCGCAGCAGCCGGTTGTTGATCGGTAGAAGACGCTGGATAGCCGTCCTTGGTCCTCGTGCGCGACAAAAGTCGCACTCGATGGTGGCAGTCACCCCTCGACCAAGGGCGGCTATTCGTTCGTCAACTAGCTGAGCAGTTGGAGAGGTAGAGTTAGTAAGCGAGTTAGATGAGCGAGAGACAGAGAGGGAGAGCGCACACTCACCGGGTCGACAGTGATGTCATACAAACAAATGCGGATGCTGTATCAGACATGCTGCAGGTATCCGCGCAACAGCATTCGTCCGTCTTCGTCTGCAGGGCGGGACGTCCCGTAGAAGGGAATTGTCCGGACGTGCGCACTGCGGTGTAGTAGTTGAAGGTCTTGAAGGTCGTGTATCAGAGCGTCTTGCTGGCTGTGGATCTGTCTGTATACAAGAAGCTGCCGCTCCAACGCTTGCTCCCTAAGGAGCGCGTCTCGCAGGCTCATGCGAGCTCGCTCTAGCTGGCGATGCGCGTCTTGCGGGTCGTCCAGAGCGTCTCGTAGCTCCCGCTCGAGCCTTGCCATGCGAACGTCATGCTGCCGCTGCTGTAGCTGTTGATGCTGTTGCTGCTGCAGTTCTAGTGCAGCGACGACGGCGCGAGTGAGCGTACGTCCTTGCATCGCTTCGCCACGCAAGACCGCGATGACGTCGGCGCGCGAGGCGTGAAGGTCAAGCACCATGTGCTGCGCGACAGCCTTGCCGAGCTCGCGCAGGCGGCTCGCCATGTCGAATGCGCTCGCTCAAGATCGCTAAGTCTCTCTAAACTCTCCTAATTGCGGTCTTAACCACTTGTTCGTTGTATGGAGTGTGTTTGCCACATTCGCACTTGAATAACGTATCTCGACGGCGCGTCAGTTGCTGCATGCAAGCACCACGTCGCCTCGTCAGCGCGCCTCTCGTCTCTTCTCTTGCTTGACAGTACATGATTTGCTTTCGCGCGC